>JANCMA020072140.1:0-26007 GCA_024336925.2 Zoanthus solanderi | reverse complement strand
AAAATCCGGATTTTTTTTTTTTTTTTTTTGGATTTTTAGACCTTAAAAAGATTTTAGAAACTTTTGAGATATTTAGAAATGAAAATATTTTTTATAGCAATATTGGTATTTTTTCCGAACTGCAAGACTCTTCAATCCCAAGTTTGTTAAATTATCTAGTCCAGTTGTGATTCAGTTCTTAAAGGATAAATTTCCAGCATACCTAGTGAAGGAAACCGACCTCCCAAATGATTTTCATGTCCTGAAATACACATGGCGATGGTGGAATACAACTGCTACAGATCTCCCTTCATGGTCCGCAGCAGTGGAGAAATTGGTTCTTGTGAAGCCATCATCTGCAGCTGCTGAGAGGGTGTTATTGCTATTAGTCACTATGTTTGGTGACCAGTAGCACGCCGGATGCTCTTAATGACATGATCGAGTCACCCTTGATGCTCAGAGTGAGCGATCGTTAGTCAGCTAGACTGCTTAAGCTGTGTGTTTACTGAGACAGTAGTGACGCTGTGAGGCTGGTTGACATATTCAAATTTACGTTATCTGTATTAATCAATGACGATAGTTATTTATGAAAGAACAGCCAATTATACGCAATTCAATCATGAGTGGCTTCTGTTGAACACTTAAAGTCAGCAGACTACAGCGAGACTCCGGGTGCGTTCCTTCTTGAAGGAAGTATCATGTAGTTGTAAGTTTATTCCCGTTTTTTGTACCGACTGTCTTTCACAGGTTTATAATGTTGTCGGATTCGATTAAAGAGTTACTTCTAAAACCTAAAAACGTGTTGATCGTGAAATATTCGTCAACAATAGCTGAAGATATTTTGAGATTTTCAGAGGGATTTGTGAAATTTTGAGGGAAAAAAAAGAGATTTATAGAACTTTTGGCGGGATTATCCGGACAGATTTTTAGGCAATTTTTCGGTCTTTTTTTTATCTAGGCCTATTGCAAACACGCAATTTTTGTAGTTTTAGCACTTTTGGTCTGAAAACTAGCGCACTTAAATTATTAAATATCTATAATTGATTGGACTTGTCTTTAATCTTAAATCAAGTACTTGTAACTTCCGAAAGGCGAATTTGACGTTAGCAATTTGTGTCAGTAAATTATATTCCATTGTTAATTTTTTCTTAACAAAATATAATAAAACATCACAACGGAACCAGTTTTACTATTAATGAAAAGAAAATAGAAAGGAGATGGGATTTCCCTTGTATTTGCTTGTTGAAATACACCAGGAGCCCATAACCCCGAATGTGCAACTGCCATAAACTAGTGTAACGACGTTTTTACAAGTGAGCTCGAGTTTATTTTTGACAAGACGCTCTAGGAGCATATACTTGTGCCAGCTCGTGGATAAAATTTGAAAGCTTTTGATTTTATTGAGTTCTGACTGGCTTCTCATTTATATCAAATAGCCGAATATAACCGCTGTCCAGTATATTAAGTATTACATCAAGTGGCTGAAGACCTCGACACAAATTAAAAAAACACGGGTCAAACCTAAACTTGTGCCACGCTTCGCTGCTGGCACAAGCAATAATGCCCCAGTAGGTGGGACAACGGCACTAGACGTTTGCAAAGTCCCCACATTTGCTCCCCCCCCCCGGAGAAGCCGATGACAGGTGCATTACCCAGATCATGCAAGTAAAATGAGAATTATCAGCTTCTTGGCCACTATTCCAAAACTTTAACCACTTAGTTCAAAACGCATTGAAAACCCTGCCTCTTACTATTAGAATAATAAATAGAAAACGTACTATGATAATCTTGTAACAGTTCTCGTCAGACAATAAAGACTCTCCCTTCTTCTGATAAGCTGCTTCTGTTAATGCACGAAGAGGCTGAGTTGCCGAGCTTCCACCAGTTGCCCCATTTGGCTGTTCTTGTTGATACAGCTCGGTGACCTGGACACAGGTGTCGTCCGTAACGATGGTATGCAGCTGTGGAAACCAAAAAGGGTGATCAGTATTAAAAATTACCGTTAGGGGACCTGTTAGCAGGCTAATTTGAGAAAAAATAATGGGAAAGAGAACGAGACAGAAAAGTAAGCGAAACTGCGACAAACCTATGAGAGCGAAGAGGAATTTCAGAGGGATGTAAACATAACCATTGAGAGCAAGATTGGTAATTGAGTGTAAAGTATTAGCAGTCACATGTTAGAAAATAAAGACTCGTTGCACGATCTTCAGTTCAAATAAAATATCTACTTTATGCCTCCAGTGTGAAGGCTTTCAGTATAAGCATGGAAATTGTTCATCATCAGATCATGCTACAAACAAGGAATCCAACTCAGTTTCAGGGAATTCGCTGTGGTTAAGATTATCTTATAGAATGGGGGAAGGTAGTGAAAAGGTTTTGCATGATGCATAATTGGCCTAAAAATTGCCGAGTGGTTTATGAGAGTTAAGCCCAATTTGTTAGTGTTGATGCGTTAAATTATAAACGGTTAGCAGGTGATTCGTGATTAGGACCCTCCCCCCCATCCTTCACGTCCTGTTAAGGTATATGAAGACGAAGGGGATTAATTTTCTTGAAACTAGGATTTATCACGAAGAAATAAGTGTGTCCTCTGTTCTATGTGTATACACATACCACATACATTAACACAAACCTGTCGTACAACATTCTGCACTAGTTTATCCATGGTAAAAGTTATATATGCGTAAACCCCAAACATTTCTCGACAGGTATCCTCGAAGGCATTGGAGTCCATGTTGCCTATAAAGAAAGCAAATTAAATGCATCTTAGTCAAAATTACTTCATCTTATTATCTCCTTATATGAAGATTAAGGCAATACACTATTTCGAAAGAGAAGTAAATGTAATTTCCAAAAGAGACAATTGGTAATTGAATGTGAAGATCATAGCAGTCAAGTGCCAAGAAAGTATACAGAGTTCTTGGAAGATTTTAACTTTGAAAATGGCACCTTCGTTGTACCTCAAGAATAACGGTTTTCAGTGTAAGCATTGAAAATGTTCATCATCTAACCATGTCAAAAACAGCGATGCAATCTCTTTTTGATCTGAATTTACAAAACTGAATGCTCTAAAAGTACAACTATTAAAAAATCGCTGAAACGCATGCAATCATCATATAACGTGCTAGTAGCTAACTTGAAGCCACTATATTGGGCACTATGGCCACGTTGGTAGTGGGCTTTACCTATTCAAACTACCATAAAAATTGTGAGCCTGATTGCTAGCAGCCACGGACAGCTGTTTCAACCTTTTTAGGTCTCATCAGCATGGCAGAGCTAGCAAACAGGCTCAGGTCTTAAAAAGAACATAAGTAATGGTAAAAACGCAATGCTTGTGGGATATGGCTCTTTATAGCTACATACCACAAGCACTGCGCTTTTACTATCAGTCATCAGGGAATTGGAAAATAAATATTGACAAATAAATCTTCATGGTTATGGGAAGCCATACGCTTATCAATAAAAGAAGGTTCCAACAGTGTCGTGAATTGTCTTTGGTCTCTTGGAGCTTTTTCGCTGAAACCAATAATATTCTAAACCATTTAACACAGTCCCAAGGCTCGAAATTTAAAAAAATTCCAAGTTGTCTTTTGGCGACTATTAAAGAAAAAAAGGTCGCCAAATGCAAAAATGCAGTCGCCAGATAATACAAGTACAGGAACTCAGATAAGAGCCTCATTTAATTAGCATTGCTGTTCGGGTAGATTGTGGCTGCAGTTGTGGGACAGACCGAAATACTCGATCTTGAATGACTTAACTGACATGAAAACATGAAGGAAAACCGAATCTTTCACATCGCATGTCAGAAATCGTACGATGCGAAGGCAACGAACATTGCGGATAGCCATTTAGTACCAGACCTCCTCTTCTCAGTGTAAATCCGCTGGTTGAATTACGCTGATTTTAGTTAGAACGTGTCTTTGCACGAGGCCTGCATTCCAGAATTTTTTGCTTGCTTTGTTCGTTTGTTTTAGTTTTTTACAAGAAATTGACAAAACAGTCAACAGTTGTATTCACAGGGGAAAACGAATGCCAGGAATGCATGGAGAGAGGAAGAGCCAGTTGCAAAGACATTAAGTAGTTGAACACTGATAATAAATGACTGAGATTGTTATTTGCGAGAATTAATTTTGCAGAAACGCATAAGCAAGACTTTGAAAATTGTTTCTCACCTTTAAGCTTTTATATATCAAAGGAGCCAAGTTCAAAGTTTTAGTCGCATTGGCCACTGTATCGGTCGCAATTTCGAGCCCTGAGTCCTCTTCTCGACTCCCAAAAAGTATTTATAAGATGTCTACTAATATAAAAAGTATATTAACTTACCATCTAAGAGATTTCGAACCATATCAAGAAATGCTGGGTAATATTCTTCAAGATCAATTTCACTTGGTGCCTTGAGTCTAAGTGCAATGGCCGTCGCTTCCTTTCGAGTCTGCTTGTCTGACGCTTCACTCTCAGCAATGATAACGGATCGCTGATACATCTTTAACAGCCTTTCACACAGAATCTGCACAAGAAGAATTTGAGCCATTGATTCTCAAATTACAGGTTTCATTCCAAATAAATAACCAAAGAGAGAGGTGTAAAGCAACATAAGTGTTGAGAAGTGACGCTGAGGTAAACAACAAAAAAAACTTATGATCTTAATATGTTGGAAAAGAACGAGTTAAGGGAAAAGTCTTCGAGGTTCCAAAATGGTGGATAACTACCCCCCCTGACAGTTGAATATCTCTCACTTATTTGCTACTCTAACAAGTGAAAACATTTAAACACCCATCGAAACGTTATTGATTAAATCTTGAAGCCATGCATCTCCAACAAAAAATATAAATCATTTTCACGAGCCTGAAATACAAGTATTGCAATCAAGGGGTAAAGCATACAAATTGCAACGACTTTGCCTTTTCCAAGATTCCAAAATAGAACCATTGTGCACCTTAACTCCACAGTTCTTCAGACCTTTTGAGCTGAACCTTACTAGTTCTAAACATCAGCTAAAACAAATGAATATCAAGTTTTGTATAAGAAAGGAAATTCATCACTGCTTGTGGTTCTCACAAAAGATAAAAAAAAAACTAACATGAAGTGAACTAAAATGGAACTGCTGCAATCTATTCAACACTAAAAGATAAAATTATTATACCAATGGGTCCATTATTGTACAAACTGATAAATAACAAATCTCCATCAAAGAAAAAATAAATAAAGCCAGACTTGATACGTATCGTTATGTTACGTGGGCAGGACAACAAAATGTTTATGAATGAAAAATGGGTTTAATCTCATCGGTGACCCAGGTTGTTTACTTTGAAAGTTTTTTCCCCCAAATATACATCTTGTCAAACAACTTGGCATGTACTAGCTTGAATCTACCTTTGCAAAACCGAAGCATGCCGTTTAAAATACCAACAAATTCTCTCACGCGCTGTACACATTTTTTGCCATGTTAGATATTAAAACATTTATAAACATTACCTGGTGCAGCCTAAAAAATGTGTACCACGGACTGTTGACAAAGAATAAATTGTAGGCATCGTCCTGCAAAGCGAAAACAATAATTTAAATGCTTGGAAATACACATTCTCACTTCTCCTGTTGATTAGTATGGTGACATATCTTTCCAGCATTTAAAAGACACAACTATCTAGTATTTCTTCCTACTGATTATAAAATAACTACTATCGCTTAACTTATGAAAATATACATCTTCAACACAAAACACTTTGTCAGCTTTTAATACGTGGATGTAGCTTAAGTGTGGCGTCATGCATTTTTACACTAAAACTACGGCTTATACGAATTCCAAAAACTTTTCTAACACAACATATTGGAATACATCCGCTGTGCACCGACTCTCAGTTCATCAGACCTGTTTTCGTTGAACCTTTGGTTCTCAACATCAGGTAAAATAAATCATCATCAAGTCTTGAGCAAGGCAGTGCATTAATTGCTGCTTTTAGTTTTTGCAAGACAAAAAACAAACTTTGGTGTTTATACTGTTTGTCCTTTAAAGGTTCATTACTTCGATTTTTCAAACCTTTAAATACAATTAATCCTAAGTATCACAGTGAGGTCGCTCTAACAATTGACACAAAGAAGGATTGAGGTGTGAGAGGGGGGTTCCGAAACCCCTGGAAACCCCCGCCCTGGCTGAGCCCCTGCATAACCTTTTAGTACAAGACTAATAAACTAAATCCTTTTTCAAGCATAGTGAATCATTAAAGCTGGTGCTTATCAACAGTTTCTCGGTTTCTATAGTGTTAAGCAGAAGAGAGTCTGACTCCTCTGAATGAGACACTAACCACTGATCACAGGTTAGCTTCCAGCAGATGATGGTACTCAATAACCTACCCCGAAAGGATGGAAAGCTGAGTTAGCTTAGGTAGAAAAGAAAGTAAAGGAAACAATCTTCATAGAGTTGGGGATCGAACTCAAGACATTGAAATTGGAAAGCACAATTTTTACCAATTGCACCAACAACAATGCTATGGGTAGAAAAACAAGTTTTCCAAAAACTTTTCAAGGTCCTGGAGAATTTACTTTTAATCTCCGTAGATATCTGAACAGACAAAACTAGAATGCTGCTGAAAATAAATAGCAAAACAGTTAATGTTCATCAGCAGGATACCAAAGCTGTCTGCAATTCTAAAATTTGTTTCGGCTTCAAAATCAAACCCATGATAAATCCCCAATAACAAAACAACCAAGAAGTCTACATTTAACTACTTACAGCTTCAGCTTCATTGAGGCCATTGGTGAGCTCTGGTTTTCCTGCATTAACATTAAAAACTAATTTAATGTACGATTCGACTTTTCCCACAGTATTTTAACTACATAAATATGTAAGATAAGAACCAAACCAATCTAATTTCCAATAGCATGGATTTTCCTAAAATAAGATGATTGATCAGAAAAAAAGAAAAATTTCTTATACCAATGCCAGAAGTAACCTGGTACCAAATTAGCAAATCTTCTCTTATTCCTAGTACTTGCGCCTCGATGCAAGTAGAGCCAACCAATTCAGTCCGATCTCTCCAATACTTTCTGTCATGGGCAAGGGCGAGTGGTTGTTTTAGGGTGACAAGCCAAACTCCTCTAGGTATGTCATCCAGCTTTGTTGGAATCTTCAATGATGGATGACCGGGAGGAAGACTCAACACGTGACCACGACATCTCACTCTGTGTTTTGCACCAAAGGGAGAAGCAGGTAGCTGTTGTGTTTATTTTCCGAGTTCCTTATTTGTGACACATTGGGACCAATGGATCCCTTTGATTCGAAAGTAAATCGAATGTAAAGAAAACAATCAATTTAACAAAAGTTGAATGCATAAAAACATAACAAACTTTATCTACAGTTCCTTTTGTTAGTTTTTGTACAGTTTTAATCGAGCGATGAGAGAACTTTTAGTGTTAAAATTTCTGGGACAACTTTTACATTTTCCTGCTTTTCATCAAAATAAGTTCAACAGGATCCATGCTCCCGGAAAAGAGATTGGCCTAAGCTATTCCTTGGACCTTCTGTTCATCAGACCTGTTTTCAATGACCACAAGTGAATCTCAGAATCAGGTAAACAAACCAACATTATCATGCAGGTTCTGCTAATGAAAACTGAATTTGGAGTCTATAATAACCTACATCTTTCCACAAACTTTCTAGCGGCAAAAAGTTACGAGTGCCTAACTCGAAAATTTAAAGGAAAACTGAACCCTAAAATTGACTTTTCATCGTTTGAACATTTAGGCATAGTAGAGCAACTATATGAAGTTTTTTAAGCTGTTAGCCGAGCAGTTCAAAATAATTTGATTTGATCGGCTGCTCAATATATGATGTTAGCGGTTGTTTATGACGTAGGTTACGATACTAGAATGATCAAAACGAGGAAAAACATGGTTACTGTGCGGCTTTTGGCTGCTATAAAAGAAAAACAACTTCACACAACATGGATCGCCCAAAAAATATCAAGATTTCGAAGCACATTGCCATATTTAAGCTCTGAATATCGTAACCTACGTAATATCATACCGCTGACAATCTCATTTGCGACCACGGTACCAAACCTCTTCTAGAAAGTTTTCTTAATTTCTATATTTAATTTCTCAATGTAATTTGACTTTAATATAAAAAAAAAACCTTCAGATCTCCTTTAAGTATATCTACAACGATTCTTGTCAGAGCCAGGGATCGAACCTGGAACCCTATGATTACAAAGCAGAGATCTTACCAACTACAGCGTAACACACCGCCAACATACTTTTTCAACAATGAACCCTCACTCTACTGCCCTCTACTCTAGGGAAAGTCTCTACAATGCAGGTTGAAATTCTTATGTTTGGGTTGTTAAAAGCGTCAGGTACCCTGACAAAGGACTAAAGCAAAAGGAGTCACTTAGTTACACTACTTGCGTAGCGTCAGCCATATTATGCATTAAAGTCAAATAAATAGAGGATATCACACGGTGGTGCAAAGATATGAAGTTTATCTTCAAGTAAATTTTTTTTTCACGAGAAGATAAACTTCATATCTTTAAGCCAACGTGCAATTTTCTTTTAATTACATAGATATGAGTGTTTCGAAAATAAAAAAAAATGGACGAAAAACATAAGAAAAACAAAGGAATGACGTCAGCGATATCTTCACCAGTGAGGATATGCAAAATATCTCACTCGTATTCCGGATGTAGTTTTGTATGGAAAATACGAGTTGTCTATTTTTCGGTAAAACACTCATATCTATGTAATAACTAAATTTAATTGTCACCTTGACCGTTGAGTTCTTTCGGCGAGTCTTCATCATCACTCAGATCCCCTCTGGCATACAAGGTAAAACATAAATTTTGTTAATTATTTACTTATACTACTATACGCAAAATCTTCACTGGCATCAAGAAGAAGCCATTTTAGGATATGCACAGTCATACTCGATTCTTCTTTATTATGTACAGAAAAGATCATTATGAGGACGCTTCCTTGGACCTTCAGTTCATCAGACCTGTTTTCAGTGAACCGAAAGTGGTTCTCAGAATCAGGTAAATAAACCATCATCATCAGGCTTGGTGCTGCCGGCACAGCAATAAAATTAGATAAACATTACTCTTCAGTTGCTCTCAAGGTGTTTTTTTTTCTGGCACAAAACCTTACAAAACCCCACCTCGGCCCAGTTTGTCCCCAGCTCATATCAAATCAACATAAAACAACAAATTGTAAAAAATAGCTCTCGAAGTAAACCAAAAAGAACTCCACAACGCTAATTTATAACTTAACTTCATCAATTGGGACATAATCTTTTCACAAAATATCAGAACTTTCTCTAATAATCAAATAATAACCATCAAACATTTTCTACCTCTCATTCATTTTGTATTCCAGTCCTAATGTTCTTCACACTGTCAGAACTTTGGCTTTTATTCTGGTTTTGATAGAATTGTGTATTCATTCAGAACGCCAATAAAAGGTTAAAAATCTTAAAATGGTGTTAAGTTTAAAAATTCAGGTTAACTGAAGATGGCTTGTAGAGTCAAAAACGTTTGTTTTAATTAAATTTTTTTGTTTTGTTTTGACTTTTACATCATTTTAATATTTTTCACAGAATTGAAGTAGAAAAACCGTGGCAAAGTAGGAAGCAGTCCAACGTGACTTGTGCACTTACTGAGCTTAAATCTGTTCTTCAAGCAAAAGAGCATTTCCTGTACTTACCGAGGAGCAAAAAAGAGATCAGGAACAAAGTGATGAATCAAGATCTTTATTTTGGTCTTATCCTCCTTGTGTATGCTAGTCTGACGTTTCATATGGTGTAATATTAGTCCAGCTGCATCGTCCAAAATAGACTTATCCTATAGAGAGATTGAGATTAGGTGTTAACTCATATTTTACGACTACAAAACCTTGCAAGATGTCTGGTTACAGAATACCAGAATACCGCTGCCTGGTTAGCCTAGCTGGTAAGATGCCAGTCAACCATGCAGGAGACTCGGGTTCGATTCACGGCCAGACCAACACTCGGGGTCTTAAACTAATTGAGCAGAAGGTGCTACCTTTGTTCTTATATCTGCAAACAGTTAAACCTTCGCATCTCCCCACCATTTAACCGTAGGACCTTGAAGACTTGTGTGTTTGTCTGTCATGTAAAATGTCTCCGTCCATCTTAGAGTGGTAAAGACGGCTTCCCCAATTAATAGGTCTTTGGCCAGCTAGAAGTGACTTAGAAAAGTAATTTCTTAAAGGTGATCCGTGAACTTTTGACTTTTGACATGCTTGGTCATATCGTAATTCCAAAATACTCAAAACAACTGGGTGGCAAAACTGATGATAAGCCAACATTTTTTGTCTAATCTCTAGTAGGCCACAGGAACAGAATTTAAAAGAAGATAATAGATATCTGAACAGACATAGCTAAAATGCTGCTGAAAAAATAGCAAAACAGTTACTGTTCATCAGCAGGATACCTAAATTGTGTGCAATTCTAGTATTGGTTTCGGCTTCCTTAATTCCTATACCAGCTGAAGAACAATTCAGGTGGAGCCACCCACCAAGTGAGCACAGTACCTGAACAACGTTAGTAAATTAAGATAAAAAACCGTTTAAACCAGTATTCGCGGCACACGCCACACAATAAATAACAAGCTCGCACGAGAAAAAACAAATTCAAAACTAAAATTAATAGAGCGAGCATCGCATAACAAAAAAAAAACATACAAATGTAACATTTAAAAGAAAAGGATAAAATATGTCAATAACTTTCCAAACAACTCAGGGCTCTCTAAGTTCCTTGATCGATGCTCCATACTTCTGCACCTCGTCGTAGTGGCTTCTATAGAACTATATGAATGTCTTTTCAAGTATCTTCTTCTTAAGGCCTTCTTTCTCTAACTTTGTCGAAAGGAACTTTTTTCGTGTTTTAAATTCTCTTTTATCACTGCAAATTCTAGCATATCTCACCAGTTGAAACATGTACATGCCGTACGCACGTGTATAATGAAGTTTATTTTCAAAGCAATTTCGATATTCAGGGCTTTATTTTATTAAAAACTGGGGCACGCATGCTAAAAAGGGAAAAATTGTTAAACTTTCATTTGCCTTTACAATAAGCCATCCCCTGCCAACACCAGAATATGGGTACAACGAATGAGCTGTTCACCAACAATATAGGCCCCACCTGGTATGTAAATGTCAAGTGTGGTCCATTCACATCTCCGTTGCCCTCCATTGCTTGTTCCTGTCTCTGAAAGTATATAAAAGTAAAGCCTTTGTCAGTCAACTTACAAATGTTTTTTCATGCTTTAATGGTTATTTTAAATAACAAAACCTTTTTTTAAAACAAAAAGACAAAAGTATAAGTTTTAATAATATGAACTTGCTAAACTCTTTAGGCAGCTGTTAATTTAATGTCGAACAAAGATAGCACATGCATGCCAGCAGCTAACATGCCACTAAGAATGGGCCCTTAAATCGACCATAAATAATTAAGAGCCTGAATGTTAGGATGGGCGTGGTTGGTCCTGTTGTAAGATTTCTACTTTCTAACCAAAAGGTCAACCCAGTTCGATCCCGGGCCTCTGCCGAGATTTGAATATTTGTGTGACCTTCTTTTCTGCCTACGCTAACTAAATTTTCCATCCTTCTGGGGTAGGTAAATGTGTACTAGCATCTGCTGGGAGCTAACCTGCGATGGAATAGTGTCCCATTCAGAAACCACTAAATATGCACTGAGGCCACAATGGTAGCAAAAGTGTTCACTACTAAGAGATTATTAACCGAGCGCGAGGTCTGTATGGAAAAATATCAGACCGAGATCTTTGATGGAAATCTTCTGAAGAGTTAGCTGTTAAAATTGTTTTTTAAGTAATTTTTGGCCCATGGGCCGAATACGCATTTTGACCGCCCGTGCACCAACCAATCAGAATGCAGGAATTTGCAATTCATATAATAATACTTTTTATCCTAATCTGATGATGACGACGACTTTATTTAGGTGTCAAGTCATTTCTAGGCCTACCAATTTACCACTCAAGATGAACGGAGAACTATTACATGACACACACACACACAAACACACATAAACACAGAAGTCTCTGAGGGCCTACAATTAACGTACTTATCCGAGAAGACGCAACAGTCCAACCATTTGAATTAATAAGAACAAAGGTAGCACCTTCTCCTCAACTATTTTAAGACCATGAGTGTTGGTCCGGCCAGGAATCGAACCCAAGCCTCCCGCACAATAGATTGGTGCCTCACCAACTAGGCTTAACCAGGCAGCAGTCCAAATAGGCTAACCAGGTGGCAGTAAACTACGCTAACAAGGCAGCGATTTGTTAGCTATGCCGATTCTGATGAAGCCAAAAATAGGCCAAAACAGTTGTCCATGGTTTCAAACATTCAGGCTCACTTTTATTTATCATAGATTTAATGGCCCGCTTCCAACGAGGCCTCAATGTCTATTTTAGTGGCTTCAAATTAGCTACTATACCGCATGTGCTATCTACACTTGATTTTTGTCATCTAAGAAACATCTCACAAGTAATACGCTTTGTGAATTTAATGGTCTCTGCCCACCTTACAATAAAGAGAAGTATCTTACCTCGTCGTAAATGTTTTCAATTTCATTCACAGTGCTCTTGGACCTCATTGCCTTTAGATCATTTTGTTTAAATGTCATTCCCTGATGGTCGAGGGACTGCAACAAACAATGTGAAGCTAAGTGCTCTACAAACTTCCACGACAAAACTTTTTAAACTTAATTTCTTTCCTATTTATTTTCTATCAAATACTATAAAAATGACAGGCCTATGAGCTGATGCTTATTTTAGTGTCTGTAATGCTAAGTGGGGAAAAGTCTTTGAATCCCCATGAACAGAACGCTATCTAAGCAGAAGATAGAACTTCATACAATGTGAAAACAGAAATATAAATTGTGATACAAAAGACCATGAATCACACCTAGCTAAATCTTTTATTAACATGAAAGATTGAGAAGAATACTAAAATTAGCAAGCCTATAAAAATACAATAAAATGTAAGAAGATCGGCAAACAGAGAAAAAAATCAAAAACAGGTATGAAAGATATGGCAAGAGCATGATCTGCGGATGGACCATCAATGCTCACCCCAAGGAAATGCAAGGGAAGGAAGAAAAACCAGCCATGCCATACAAGGAGACAACAAAAATGACGATAACTTGAATGATTGAACAAAATCTGTTTATGGTCGCATATTTAGAGAAAGTACCTTTAGGTAATACTTTTCATTCTGATCTCTCCAAATTCTATTAAACTGTCTTTGTGCCTCTCTCCACTCTTCTTCCTTTGCTTTTAACCTGTTTAAAGTAATAAATTCAGTCAAATCAGAACTCATAAGAACTGAAGCATAAAATGGTATAGATAGTCAATCTTGATATCCAAAAATCAGAACACTGATGCATCAAAAATAAGTAAAGTAGAAGTGTAACGCTTGTGGGATGTGGCTGGAATATAGAATATAACTGTATTGCACATGCGTGCTGGTAATTACACAGCCACGAAATAGGGCACTTCTAAACGACATCTGCTAAACGTAAACTACATCTCCAATTGATCAAGGTTGGAAAGTAACATTTTAAACTCTCGTCAATCGGGCGACTAGCATCTGGGCATCACTTAACCTTCCGAGATTTTAGTTTCCCAAAAAGAGCTAACGATGTTATGAACAATTTTTTCTCATTCATGTAAACAAGATTTAAGCAGTTGCAAAAGAGAAGCCTTGAAGGATTCAATGGGGTTCAACCCTGTTATCCACGATATCGGTGAAGCACTCTAACCAACATCGCTGCAGCTCTCTAACTAACACAGATGCAGCCCTCTAACCAACACAGATGCAGCCCTCTAACCAACACAGCTGTAGCCCTCTAACCAACACAGATACAGCCCTCTAACCAGCAAAGATGCAGCCCTCTAACAAACACAAATGCAGCCCTTCAGCCAACACAGATGCAGCCCTGTAAATAACACAGGTAGAGCCCTCTAACCAACACAGGTACAGACGTCTAACCAACACAGGTGTAGACCTCAAACCAAAACTGGTGCAGCCCTCTAATCAACACAAGTGATGCGTTATTTTAAGTGGGTCTGATGACGCAACTCTGACACATAAAACGATTAGAGTGATTGAGGTTATGTATCGCGGCTAAGAAAAAATGGTATTAGCGATCTTCTCGATTGTGTACAAACTTTAAGTAATTGCAAAAGAGAAGATAGATCATAGCATTGTTACTTCCACTGCAGTAAAAAGCTAATTACAACAAGAGAAATAAATAAAGGTTGAAGTAAAAAAGGCACCAAAACAATAGACTAGTTTCATAATCCAGGGTTGCCACAATTTACTTGGTGTGAAATTTAACAACTTTCCATGACATCCCTGGATCTTTTCAAGGAAATCCAGGACCTTCTCTATCAAATGGAAGTTGGACGCTTTACAGACGTTTTTCAAAAATTAGTCCTACTTCATATTAACAGACTTTGTTATTCGGCTTTACTGAATTAGCTAAATCCTGACAATGAAAACAAACCAATGACAGAAGCTTGGGAAGATTTGCTTCTGGACAAAAACCAAGCCATGAGGAGCCGCAGTTTTTGTTTTAGAAAATTCACATAAAACATATTTTAACAAAGACTGGAACCGCATCGCGCAGTTACGCAGTCAAGTTATGACTGACGCACATGAACTCACTAACAGCATCACGCATTGCGCGGTTACACAGTCAAGTTATGACTGACGCACATGAACTCACTAACAGCATCACGCATCCGCCTAGAACACGGAAGGTCGTGGGTTCAAATCTCATCTGGGGTTCGGATTTTTTCCGAGTTTCTCCTTGTCTTTAATATCATAAATCGAGTTTACCCAATATTTTAATGACAGTCTACAATGATGAAGAAATCATGTTCTTTGATCATGAATGTTGTTGCTCCCTTGACGAAAAAAAAAAAACTAGCCAAGAATTGTAACAATATTCACAAGCTCAAGTTAACTGCTATATTATTCATCAATCTTTCTACTTTTTAACAGGAAACAAAGAACTTGAAAATAAATTACACTGTAAAACTTCGAAGCCACTTTCTGCTTCAGCAAAATGACTTACAAGCTAAATGCCCTATGCGCTAATAAAACTGGAGGCAATTTCAACAACTTCTGGAGATGCCTCACAACTGTTTTATGACACCCTTACCTTTTGAGTATGAGTGGAACAGCTACAGCAGGGGTTTTCTTCAATCCATCAATGATGTCCGGTGCCTTATCTCCATAAATTCTAAATCATGGCCACATCAAAGAAACAAATTAGTTTTTTACAAACTGTAATATAACATAGCTAAAGAGAAACCCTTCACAAGCAAAGTAGCCCATGGTAACCAAGTCAAACGGAAGGTGTGACTGTGAAAAAGACATCAAATCTGAGAAGTTTTTTTTTAAACACACAATACATTTATTCGTCAATTGTCCAAAAAGCTCAAAGGGGATTTATAAGTGAAACTTAGAGAAAAGCAATAAGCAAACCTATGGGCACTTAAAGTATGAATCAAAACTAAGCTTAAAAAGCTATTTCAAACATCGGCAGCAAAACTGATCCGTGGATTCAAAATTACCCTTGGGCGGCCTATGTTTAAATGTTAAAATGAACATTTTAGCACCAGCATTTACTTTTTTTTAAAGCCATTCAAATGCAAAGATCCATGACTAATTCACATTTTTATCTTGCTGCAAGTTCCATATGTCTCTGGATTGTTATTTCGACACAGAATGTCAAAATTCGAAGACTGAAGAGCATGCACTGTAACAGCCACGTCACTTTCGTATCATAGCTTATTCAAGCATTACTGTAGCATGTGATAAGTGAATGATTGAAATCAAAGCTTGCAAACCTAGACGAGAAGACAGTGTAAATTACTGTACTACTGCAATAGACCAGTTTCGCATTCTTAACTGCCGCTGATTTAAATGACTGCAGATTTCTTTTTCACAGTGTTAGCCTCGTTTTGTTGTTATATATTCAAAAATATTAGTGCAAGAGAGCGAGAGGTCACACCTTCAACAATACACGCAATTGTAAGAAGTATAAAACTACATTGGCACTTAGGAATACCTAACTTCATATTAATTGAGGCTAACACTGTGCACAAGGAATCTGCAGTCATTTAAATCAGCGGAAACTAGGAATGCGAAACTGGTCTATTTACTTTAAAAATGTCTCAAACTCTTATTGTAGTAGTAATTAGCTTTTTTCGTCCTTGATTAATCAGTCAATCACCAGATGATTCAGTACAACCCAAACACTTGTCAATTGAACCAGGGTTTTGATCCTTGGTAGAAAGGAATTTTTATTCTTAGCATAATGATAAAAAAACAACATTTTTTAAAAATGTAAACTAAGTTATTAAATTCATAATAGCAAGGGATTTAAATACAAAGCGCCAACTGTGTTTGGTCACGGTTGGCTAGTGGTAAAGGTTTCATATGGCATTTTTGATTGCATTTCTGATATAGACGTTGCGAGTTATTAGAGACCTTTAGATACGACTACGAGTACAAGATTTCAAGCGCGCGCGCGCTTTTTTTTTTTTGCAAACTCATTGTCGAGAGGACGACTTTTGCATGAAATCTTGTCCTCTAGACAATGAGTTTGCTCCAAAACGTGCGTGTGCGCTTGAAATCTTTTACTCGTACTCGTAAGTCGTATCTAAAGATCTCTTTTAGGAGGATTTAAAATAAGAAAAATAGTACGTGTAGCAATCTATCTCAAAGATTACTATGGTTCCGTAGCAGTTTTTCTCCTTTTCCTAGGTCCTTGTGAATTTTGACCATAGGAAAGAAGATCACCTGACGATCCTTCAGTTCTACGACACCTCGGAATACACTCTGCAGAGGCAAATCGCCTTGATGGAAGTTGTTTTGGATGTTGCTTCGATACATCAAGATCTTCTGCTGGCGCATGGAGCACATGGATGCCGATTCTACGAAAGGAGCTATGACAAAGATGTCATTTGTTCATTTAATCCCGACAAACCTGTGATTTCGGTTGCCACCACTCTGGACAGTCTATGGGCTTTGAGTTTTGATACTTTGCAAATATTCAGACTGCCCCTAGTGACTGAGTTGGATGGATTTCCATTCGGACTTGCTATACCATTGTCTAAGATTTTTGACAAAAAGTTCAAACCTTCTTCTGTTGATGTTGACGAACCTGATACTACAAGTTCTCACATTGACATGCTTTCGCCTGACGAAAAAAACACTATGGCATTTTCAAAACATTTGCACTCAAGATCTGAAACAAATGTGTCCGACACTTGCGGACCATCTTCAAATAAGGACAAGGCGCACCAAGGCGATCTTCTAATGGTCACTGGTCATTCATTTTTTACCAACAGAAGTGAATACTCTGGTGGACAGCATGGTCTAGCAGAGATCAAAGCAAGCTTAGATGGAAAGTTTATGTGGGTAAAGCAAAACAATCGTCTCGCGAAATTTAGAGTAGAAGACCAATCTGAAACTACAACGTTCGACATTGCAGCAACAGATTCTACTTTGTATGGAGACATTAGTTGCTTTGAGCCAGCTCTCGATACAGTGTGGGCTGGTACGACAAATGGATTTCTTCTGATTCTTTCTTCTAGGACGGGAACCATTCTAACCGCTTTTAAACCTTACGAGCAATCAGTCTTGAGCCTTTCTTTTTGCCATTTTATGTCTCCTCCAGTAGTTATTAGCTGTGGAGTGAGGCTTAACAGAACGACCTTCTCTTCCGATGAGTTTGGCAATCCTGCCATTTTGCTGTCCCTTGACAAGGCGAAGGTTCTGCCATCAGGATCTCACAAAAGAGTGAAGAGCTCCTCAAAACTACAAGTAAAAACTACGCGATCACTAAATATTAATCAGGAAGATCAGGCGAATGAGAACTACTTGATTGAGAGTTCCACCGAGACGCATGACGTGATATTGATTTGGCAGGTGACATGTGAAAAGAATCTTCAAAAAATGAAGGGTTAAGACTCCATGTTAAGAACAGTTGCGTAAACCTTAAACTTTCAATCACTCGCGTGTGCACTCAGGGGACTTTCTTTGCAGAACGTGAACCTTAAACCTCGCACTTTCTGTACAGTTCTGCAGACAAAATTAACAAAGAAGGCAAATTCTGCTTATTATTGGGGGATTTTAATATCAATCTCCTAAATCATGGCTCACATTCTGAAATAGAGGGTTTTGTAGATACTCTAGGTTATTAACATCAACCTCAGATTTTAAAACCAACTAGAATAACCCATCACTGTGCTACTTTAATAGAAAATATATTTTTCAATTCACTGGAACAGTTTGTAGTTAGTGTCAATGTCGTAAGTAGTATTATACAAACCATCTACCAAATTATTTAATTGTTAGCAAAAGTAATTAGGATTGTACACTTGGAGAAATTCTATTGTCAAACACTTTGCACTCTGTGCATTTTATTGTATCTTGTCGAATCTTCTCAGTTAGTCTATCTCCGTTATATTAAATAGTTGATACATAGGTGTAGATAAATGTATTATAATGTTTCGTAAACTCAAGCTTACCATTATGTATGTAGATTTTTAATAATTGAGTTTGTGTAATAGACATTGGATATGCCTTAGACTAGCATTCATTACTATTTGCAGATAACATGTCTACAAGATCTTTTGTAAAAGTTTGCAAATTTTTCAATAAACTGAACTGAACTGAACTGAGTGACATTTTAGCCCCCTCACAATATCTCATCCTGCACTTCGTGCAGGAATAAGATAAAAGAGACCCATTTCAAGTTTTTTACCAACTTTGGCAGAGCGCCTTCAGTGTTGTCAAGTTATTTTACTCTGGTAAAGATTAGGTATTTTTATTTAGCACAGGTAAACAAGCAAGATATTTTTTCCCAACCTAAGGATTTTTGTTTTTGAGAACTCTGTTAGTAAGATTTTCTTTCAATTGTTTGCTACAAGCTATCTTTTTTCTTTCTCCTAGGGTTGAGGAATCTTTTTTCAAAATCCTTCAACTCGCCTCCTCCGCAAAAATCAAATGGTCCATCCCAAAGTTCAAGCTAATTATTTTTTATAAAAACCAATAGTGAAACATTTTTTTGTAAACACACCCAGTCAAACATTCGAGCATAGATCATCTTGGTAAATTTAATTGGCTCTTTGTTGCTGTAGTACTCAATTTGGTTAAAATTTTGAACTTTCTTCTAAGTATTTACTTAGGTGTTGAATCAGTTTGTGTCAATTGAAGGGTCTAGTGCAAAAACGGCGTAAGTGACGTTTGATGAAGTTCTCAACACTCACTAGATTATCCCTCTTATCTTTTTATAACCTTTGGGAGAATTTAGCATTTCATACAAAGTTACATTTTTTTTGTACTAGACAAAAATAACATAAAAGAATTTCGATCAAGCTCTCATCTCTCCCTACATTATCCTCATTATCTCTTCACTATCCTTGGGAGAATTTAGCATTTCATAAAAGGTCACTTAAGTTGTTTTTGCACTAGACCCTTCAATTGTCAAGTTGAATGTATTTGAAATTCTCATTTTTGTCATAGGTTGGCTTACCAACAGCTGATTTAGATGTTGATCTATCGCAGTATGTTGACCTTATATGCTGTAAGTTCAACAGTATTTTTACAATACTATACAGTATACTTGAAATTAGTAGAAACCCATTTTTTGTTGTGTCACAAATGCTGCAAATTGTTTAGCTCTCTCATTTTCTACTGACGGGGCACAAACTCCCTCTCTCAAAATCTTTGATTTTTAGATTTTCAGCCAACTCAATTAATTTTCATGAAGGAGTTGGGTTTTACGTGCCGTTTTCACCTGTTAATTTTACTTGTCATTTTCACGTGCTATTTTACGTATTATTTTTACGTTCTCTTCTTACGTGTTGTTTTACGTGCTGATTTTACGCGTTATTTTACGTGCTTTTTGTTATTTTTACGTGCTGTTTTTACGTGTTTTTGCACACGATTTAGAAATATAGTTTACCTTTTGTTTTAAAACAGTTGTCAAATGAAAGAATTTCTGCAAGAAAGTAACTAAAAAAATAAGGAAGTTTAATGGCTCCAACCTAGACTAGAATCAAGTGGAGCTATAATTAATGTCACTAGTCAATTATAGTGAATCACGACTTTATTAAACCACTCACCTGCATTCAAAACGGAAATTTGCAACTTGACCACTATAAAGTGAGAGAGTGCTCCTTAAGTTGAACGCTTAGAAAAAATGCTGAGTCAGTGACCGTCAGAAATTTTTTTGAGCAGTCTACTTGAGGAGCACTTTCATTCACATGAAGTTGGTTTTCCAGGTACTTAAGGCGCTCACATGGACAGCGCAGCAGCATCATGTTGCAGCCAATTTACAAAGTCCAGACGTTGAACTCTCTAAATTTAGGGGCACGGCTATTTTGGTCTCGAGATTTTTGTCAAAAATAGAACACCAAAGCCATACCCATTTTTTTTCCCGAGAGCACAAGGCAAAACCCTATGTAGTTAATAATTGTCTTGTGAAGTGTTTGTAAAGTGTATTTTAGAGAATACAAGATAGTGGTATTGGTACCTAAACTACATAACAGTAACTTAAACCAGGTGGCACCAGGATTTGTTTGTGTTCTTTATGTGACTGTCACCTCAGGCAATATTAATAGAAAAATACCTTAAAGGCATGGCAGCACCAAACGGGAAAGGAGCAGGCCATTCGTGGCCGTAAATTGCGCACAATGCTAGGGGCATTACGGTAAACGCCAAGGGCTTCCACGGCAAATGCAGCGTGTCCGTCGTAGATTTCATGCCCTGAAGTCAATATTGTTAATATTTAGAAAATATAGGAATATTTTTCTCACATTCAACTCTAAGAACCGCATCCACAATCAACTATCCTTCTATTATTTTATTTGGATCTTGTCTTTGATGAACAAAATAAAGATTGTTTAAATCGAATGTCCCTTCAGTTAGTTCAAGAAAAAATGAGTTGGTTAGTTTGAATATCCCTGTCTAAATTCTCCGATCTATCCCACCAGCAATTCTGGATATTCCTATTTACAAGAGCAAGATTCATTCACTCCATGTTCTGTTTACACTCTTCTCGGAATTTAAGAACTCGCAGGTAAGTATCCAGTAATGGTAGGTTGATTGATTTCTGTGTACTTTCTGTAAGTAGAGGAGCAAGCGTACTACAGATGATGCTAATACAGTTTCATCCAATGGAAGGAAACACGTTAGGCTTGGGATAAACTGTAGCGTCCGAGTCTAGATTACACGGCTTGATTTCGATATGAATCGTATTTATTTGTTGTAAACAATTCGATCTGAAAGCATACATTAAAGATACATTTCAAACTAATTCCTAGGTAAGTACTTATCTGTAAATCGTTCTTGTTCAACAATTGAAAATGACGTATAATTTTGTAACTTACTTCTATGACATATCCAAATCAAGCAACTCTTATCAGTGTTTTTCCGGTAATTTCTACGTTCACTTCTGTAATTCTGTAACAATCCAACTTTATACAGGTTAGCACTAATTTGCAAATATCCGGTTGGCAGTGAATATCAGTCTGAATATCTCCCCGTTCCTTGAGCTTTCTCGTTCGATTCTCTGTATGCGTGGGTTTTTATTTCAGTCAGCAATTACGTAAGTTATTAAATGGTAATCAAAACTATCAGTTATTAATCAAGTTAATTAATTGACAGATAAAACGCGGAAAAAACAAAACAAAAAACTCATAGCCTACTCACAGCGCGGAAATCTCACAGGGCTTAGCATTGCCGCCATCTTGGATTTCGTGGTCGAGCGGTATTGGGAGCGAGCGTTTCTTCCATTTCTCGCTCTCTCCCAGTACCGCTCGACAACAAAATCCAATATGCGTGTGAGATTTTCGCACTAAAAAACATCCAACCGCCTGCTTGCAGGCTAAGCAAACACCTTTTTGTTAACCTTTGGACTACCAAGTTATTCATTGTAAAAAATTAACCCAACAGGGCCCGGTTGTTCAAGAACCGATTAGCTCTAACCCAGGGTTAAATTTTTACCCCATAGTTTTGTTCCCAGGAAGGAGAAGTGGGGGGAGGGGGGGGGGGGTTCATTTGGGCCTTTGGCTACCAAAAATTGCAGGCACGAAGCTCGACAATCGCCGGTTTTCGCCTAACGACATGGCGGCAATGCAGGTACACTCTCAACAAAAGAATTTTGATTATTTCTTTTGTTTTGGACACCAACATGGCCGCTTTGTCGATTTTCTTTTGTGTCTCTTGGGATTGTGTGAAAACCAAGAATTGTACTTTTCTAAAATACTTGTGTTGTGTCAGTTATTTGCTTTCCATGGAAACAGTAGTCATCATTGCGCAATTTTGAAAATTATGATTTCTTTCCATTTTTTTTTTCCATAAATTTTTGGTAATTTATGTGTTTTATGATGTTTGTTACCTTTTATGATATTAATGTTTGCATAAATTTGAAAAAAAAAAATTTGAAAATACTTTTACAACTTTGTGTTTTTCCGGTAACTTTTTTCACTTTCGAAAGCTGTAGTTACAAACGGGCATGGTTGGCGCAGTTGGTAAGATCTCTGCCTTCCGACCAGAAGGTCTCCTGTTCGATCCCGGCTCTGCCGAAGTTTGAATCTTTGCGTGACCTTCTTTTCCGCCTAAGCTAACTGAGCTTTCCATCCTTCCGCGGTAGGTAAATGAGTACCAGCGTCTGCTGGGAGCTAACCTGCGACGGATTGGAGGCCCGTCCAGGGGGAGTTATAGACTCTCATCCGTTTAACTCTACGGAAACCAGAGATAAGCGCGGGCTCCATGGGCCTATTGGCTCGTAAAGGATTTAGCTCTTAGCTTAAGTTACAAACACGAAACTTGTTCAAAATGCGTGTTTATTTATAATGAACTGTTATTGAAAATATGGTGGGCTACGCTAAAACACTTTAGAACAAAAGCGGAAAAAAGAAGAGGAGGGGGGTCCATTTGACCCCATCTCTCCCACCCATCCCTTCCTTGGACATTCGAGTTTTAAGCTGGAAGGCAATGGTAAACGATGAAAAAAATTACTGTGTTCTTTGGCATACGTTTTTGGAGATCTTTGCAAATTTTGGACAAAACTACATTTTGTGAAATAAGCTATCCCCCAAAAACATTATGAAACAATTTTACCTGATTATTATTATAACTTTGATCATTATTTTTATTATTACTGTTATTTTAACAAATAATGGAAATGTGTTGTGTCCTTAGCACTTTCATCAGTTGGCCAAGGGCAATCAGTTGTCTAATGAACTAAAGGAAGATGGTGAGCCGGATGCAAGCCAGTGAGGACAGCCTGGAAATGAGCTTGACGTTTGGACTGGCGGTTTTAACTACAAGACCATAGCCCTTTACGAAGAAAAAATGCGTGGAATTTTGATTATATTTTTTCAAGTAAATTCATATAGAGATCGAAACGTTATTTAGGTCTTGTACTCAATAAGAATTTCCAACAAAGTTTCTATCAGGCTGCAGTGATGCAAATTTTATTTATTTGTGTTTTTCTCGGGCAGTGACAGGTTCAACAAAAATTTTCTATAATACTATTGAGGCGTTCCCCAGAAGGCGGGAGAGGAAGAGAGAGGGATTAGTTGTATATGTGGTGTTAGATCATTACACTTAGCTAGCAATATAAAGTTGCGAGTTCATTCGGCAAGTAAAATACAACACTTCCCTGACAGGTGATAAGTTCACGGCAAAATCGACATTATTGGTTTATGTATAACAGATTCGCCAATTTGAACAAAGTTGGCAGTCAGTCAAAGTTCATTCTGCCTCCTCTTAGTAATCTCTGGATTGCCGGCATAAGGCGTGAACTTTAACTCTGCCACTGAAGCTGTACATAGTTTTTTCATACATTATATATTTATATCCTGTGGTAACGGTCGCCAAATCGTTTCGTGTCGTAGTTGACTTTACGTTTAAAAAACTGAGTGAGGAACAGAATAATTACATTGTTAACGGATCTCTACTAGACGAATTTTATGACGATCTTCTGAAACATTTGCGGAGATTTTTGTGACGATTCGAAAAGTAATCTCCACTGTGAAAAACAAAAACAAGAAATTGAAAGTAGAGCAAAATGG
Source organism: Zoanthus solanderi (assembly GCA_024336925.2). Lineage (NCBI taxonomy): Eukaryota > Metazoa > Cnidaria > Anthozoa > Zoantharia > Zoanthidae > Zoanthus > Zoanthus solanderi. The sequence continues at coordinate 1,894 of JANCMA020072140.1, read as the reverse complement.
CGCAGCACAGTCTATAAATATATAAGCTTACATCGTGTAATCAACGAGCGAGTTAGTCTATTTACCTTCCTGATTAAACACCTGAAACAAAAATTTCCAAGCATTCAGTTTCATCGTCTGCATCGTTTGTATCCCATGAACATTTAAAATCTCTGATAGCTTGCAAAAACAATTCCTTATCGAATTCTCCTCTTTCCTGCACAACATTTTCAAGCACATTTTGGTCTCCAAAGTATCTTTTGTGGGTATTTTGCAGTTGCCGTCCCTCTTGAGGTACTGTTGGAATCACAAGCGTTTGCTGAGATTGAGAAGCAAGAAACTCCGATATCAAATTTTGCCATTGTGCTGTTGTACTCTATTCATTTCCACCTTCTCCTACGGCAGCCATTTTGAGTCAGCATATGGTAAAATCCTAATCGTTGAAGATCTGACGATCGTCATAAGTTTGACGAAAAGTAGAACTTCTTTCTACTCTTTGTCTAGCGCTTGACGATCGCATCGAGGATCTTTGTTTTCCTACTGCGCGTGTGTCGTCGCGAATTTTCAGACAATCGTCATAAAAATCGTCTAGTGGAGATCTGCTTTTACAGAGAACAGAAGATTTGTAAAAAATTGAGAATTGAATAAAGGGAACTACTGAAGCCACGCCTGTGTGGCAGCCTTGTTTGGACCAAAGTTATTGGAGTGGACTGGTTTTAGGAAACTTAGCAAACTACAAATAAAATTACAATGTTTCTTTGTTTCATGTTGTGTGCACTGTCACCGTTAGGATCTTTTGTTCTAGTTGTGATGGTTCATTAGTCTATTGCCGGTTTTCACCTAGCGTCATGGCGGCCATGTTGGTGTACTCTTAACAAAAGAAATTTGATTATTTCTTTTGTTTCGGACACCAACATGGCCGCTATGACTATTGTCTTTTGTGTCTCTTGGGATTGTGGGCTGATTATTGGCCGTTTGCTCAAGATTTTACATTTCACGGTCAACGTCATTTCAGTAAGGAAAAGGAGAACAAAAACATATTACAAAGAAAATTTTCAAGTTTCCTAACCAGTCAACTCTACTAACTTGGTTTTAAACTTTGTTGAGTTTCAGGCCAACCGAAAGTTATATAATGGTATTCGCGAATAGACTCGAACTCTCGTCAATGTCATACTCTTTGACTTACTAAGCATTTACCCCACCTACTAGGCTATCAAGCTAGCTGTTGGAAGGCAACCTTGAAATTGGGATTGTCAATCCTTCTTTTTCTAATTTATTAATAAATTCCTTGTATATAGAAACCAACATTATACTAATTAATCTAGCAGATTTTGCACGATTATATGACAGAAAATGTCACAAAATATTTTCTAAAATACAAACTAATTGCAGTTTTTTTTTTCACTTTCGCGTAACAACTATGGCCGAATCGTAGCCGTAAGCACAAGCCAAAATTACTCACTAACTCTCCATTTAATTCGATTTTCGAGAAGTTTTGAAAACCAAGACAAGAATAAAAAGACATTGTAAGATCATTTTTTTCGATTTCTCGATTTTAAATATTCGAATCAACTGTATGAATTTTACAGCAGCTTGCGCAATCAAGTCGTTGAGTTATCAACAACCAGAATGCAGACAAGTAAAGGTAACTTTATTTATTTTTCTTCTCGTATGCTTACAATATTTTACACTTTTTCTGAAAAATATTCCATACTCAAACCAAAACTCCTAATCCCGAACTACCAAATAAATAAGGTAACTTCAATTATTTCTTTCAAATATCCCTTGCCCAGACCCGAACTCCTAACCCCAACGATTAAAAACGGTAAATTTTATTATATTACTTTTCGTATTTATACAACGTACACTCTTTTTTTTTTTTTTTTTTTTTTTTTTTTTTTTTTAATAAAAACGT
>JANCMA020072043.1:0-15605 GCA_024336925.2 Zoanthus solanderi | reverse complement strand
CACCATTTTATAAAAAAGAAACAATATCGAAAACGGCCTACAAGAAACTTATTGCTATTTTAGAGGAATATTCAACTACTACTACTACTATTACTATTACTACTACTACTACTACTACTACTACTACTACTACCACTACTACTACTATTACTACTACTGCTACTACTACTACTATTATTACTATTACTACTACTACTACTACTACTACTAAGCTAAAAGGGAGCTTCTAATGCATTATACTATAAACGGCCACATAAAAAATTGTTACAAAATGAAAAGAAATATTAAATGAATGGCTGATGTACTACGTCACTTGTCAATGAACCAATATGACTAGGAGCTCGGAAAAAGCCAGCAACTGCAAATGCTGACAGTGATGAGCATAAGTACAGTTTCTGGCCTAAAACAATTAATGAATGGAACAGAATACCGCCAAATATTGTAAATATCACCTCAGTAAGTAATTTTAAAGTAGCTGTAAATGATTATATTTCCGCTTAAGTTTTAGTTCTACCAATTATTATTTATTCCAGCATTGTTATACCACAATTATTTATTGTACATACTCAATTACATTAGTTGCACATATTTATTTACTTACTTTATCTTTGCACTTTGCACTGGAATTTGCTAGATGTCCTCATAGGATTTTGCAGATGAATTATGTAAATGTAGATGTTTCCTCCTTTGTTGGACTCGTCAGTACAAAGTCAGTCATGCAAAGAATAATTATAAACTCTCGGCACGAAGCGACAACCGCCTATTCATCCTCAAAGCTGAATGCAAATTTTGTTCCATGCAAATTTTGTACAAGGTCTTTTTGCACTACTCTCTATATTTTACAAAATGAAATGGATTTTCACTTATTTTGGTTGTTATAGTTTTGAGAGATTGGGAAAATCGTTATGATACTTAGCTTGAAAAGTTAATCTTCGCTTCAGTGGATGCCCCGCAGTTTAGAGAAAATTTCCTGTGATATTTCTTGCCCGCCTTCCTATTTGCATTTTGTGCTCAACATTAAATCATTAGGGGCATAAGCAGGAATTATGAAATTATAATAAGCTAAATTCAGGAATTTAATATTTACCAAAACAAGGCTTTAATTTTTAGTTAAAAGCTTGATTCCCTTTATTGAACCTTGATTAAAAAACAACAGGTCGTGGAATCCCTTCTGAAAATTACCATTTAAAACCATAAATTGACAACATATTTTTGTGATACAACTTTATTTGCGTAAATATGTTGCTATATATATTTATACAAACATTTACTACAAATGGCATTGCACTGTTATCAATATAATGACGTCACACAAGTACGATAAAACAGTGCTCTGTATCTCATTTTAGTTCTTCTTCATTAGAAAAATATGGCCAAATGTTCGAGTTCTGACCAAGATAATATTAAGTCAACTAGGAAAAACATCTATCTTCTTACTTGCCAATTTTGCCACGACAACACGTTGGTGCACACGATGGCTGACAAACTGGCATTGGTGGGGGTGGTGGAGGGGGGCAGCACATTGGCATTGGTGGGGGTGGAGGTGGTGGTGCCATCATTACAATTGGAGGTGGGGGAGGGGGTGGAGGAGCTGCGCAACACTGCGGCTTCGGACAAATAGCAATACAGTGATGAATACATATAGGTGGACATGGAGGGGGTGGTGGTGCTGGTGCTCCTGGGCATCCGGGGGGGCCCATTGGCCCCATGGGTCCCATCGGTCCCATACATCCGGGTCGTCCAGGTAGGCCCATGCAGCCTGGAGATCCAGGGGGTCCCATACAACCAGGAGGTCCGGGAGGTCCTGGCATGGGTGGTGCAGGGCATGGCATCGGCATCGGCATCGGCATTGGCATCGGCATCGGCATCGCCATTGGCATTGGCATTGGACAGGGTGCGGGTGGTGGTGGAGGGGGTGGGGGAGCGCAGCAGCTTTGTTCACAAGCGGGAGCACAGGAGGACGGACAACCTCCCCCACATGGGTTGGCGCTTCGCTTTTCATCTGTAAAAACAAGTCGAATTTTATTTGCTGACATAAACATTTAAAATTTGTTTTTTAAACAATTACTACAAGAAAAATGACGAACCGGAAGAAACAATGTTGCAAATATAAACGAAATCGCGTGTCATAGTTGGAGCTATTCAGATTAGTGCAGCTAGTTAACAGAAACTTGCCCAACCTTTCATGAAAAATCATTCTTTCAAATGTTTCCATTGTTTGCCATTGAGTGTTTGTATGTGAAATAGAAATGTCTTTTCCATTCTTACCTTTCATTGGGCCAGCACTAGCTACAGCCAATAAACAACTCAGCAGTACAAAGAAGAAAGCCATCTGCAAAGTAAGGAAAACTTGTTTAATCTTTTTTTCAAATCCAAATAAAGACCATCCGAAACTTTTAACCACGTATACGAGGTCAAAACAAGAAGTTTTCTTTTCTATTCTTTGATAATATTCCTTGCTTTAACCTGAGCTGTTATTGATTTATCGAGATTGTCCTTGCACTAGCTGCTCACAGGATTCGAAAGCATTGTCTCAATTTTTAGTCTTTAAACCTTGCCCAAAGTTTTTTGTTTCGAAGTTTTGTCTAAAATACTTTCGGTCGTCACAAAGTTGTTTTCTCAACATTTTTAATTGCGAAGGGGTCTGGAAACATTTCTTGTTGCAAAGTTTATCTCCACTCGGCAATCGTACATTACCATGGCCAAGATCTAGAGAACTTATATGAACAACAACAAAAACTTTTGTCATTTCACATTTGTTGTAATAATTGTAGTTTTCTTGCTATAAATACAATTTTGTTCACATATCAGCAGCTTGACGACAAGAAATGTTCGAGAACTCCATTAAACACCATGACGATTATATGCTGCTAACTAACATTATTAATAAAGACTTTTTAAAACAAGTGCACAGAAAAATAAACGCTAAAAACTGTACGTTTCGACAACTTCTTGTAGTCATTTTCAACAGTAAGTATGCAAATAACTTATATGAAAAAACAATCTTTAAACTTAACAAAATGTTTATTATAAATAATATCCTCATAGGAACAGTTTAGCTTTTATAGGGTCTAATTGAATGTTGAGCGATGGATTTTTACACTAATATTACACAGTGATAAAAACACTGACGTTTTGGATATTTGTCCTTCCGTGAGTGAATAAGTATAATAAATACAATTAGTAGTTTTCCAATCAAACTAAACTTTTAAAATCTACTAATTGGAATAAAAGAATATGAGGGGAGTGACAGATTTGGACAATGGAAAGTTTTTGCCATGAATGAAACTATCATTTTTGTATAAATTTAATTATAAACTTAATTATACTATTAGCATTATTATAATATTATAGATAATTCAATCTCCGCCCCTTCTTACTCGTGCTTGCGGTTATTTTTTTTGTCGTCTTTTTTAATTCCTCACCTCTGACCATATCTTTTTGAGGTTATCGCAGCGAAGCAACATTTTCCTTGTTTGTTTTCGTTAACAGAATGGCTAGCAATAATTGTTTATATTTTGTTTTGCTTTTTGCTTGATAATAATAAACACCTAAACTCAATGTACTCAAAACTAATGTGAAGTACTCATTGATTTCTCTTCTTGCGAAACCTGCTGATACCGTAAGATTGTTTTTGTGGTAAGATTAGCGAATGAAAAAGTAGGCAAATAGTGTTTGGTACTTTGAATTAATTTTTTTACCAAATTTAGCTTAAACTATAATTTCACCAAAATATAATAAATCTCACCTTTTCAATTTAGGTTATTCCAAGAATATCGGAAGAAAATGGAATAGCAGAGGAACTAAAGCAACCACTTGGTTATTCACAAAACCTGTTCACAAATCATGACCTAATTTTCAAGTACCATTCGGAGAGAGCAATGTGATTGGTCGTTAATAATTTGACAACCATGAACCATCGTTCTACTTTGATTTCTTTCATCGAGGATTTTCGCTTACAAATCTTAAATGAAAATAAAACTTTAGATTAATAGCCTTAATAAAACGCCAGTTATTGTTGGTTATTGTCATAAGAAACAAACGAAAACAATTTTGATGCATAGAAAAACAATCGCACTAAAAGTGTGTAACAGCTTGTACAAGTTAGAGCTTTCACACCATTACATTAAAACTAACAAAAAAGAAAACTATTTTTTGCCTTCCAAAATTAATCTATTTAACAAATAAATTTCATTCCACTGAAACACATAGAAAACCAAGTACTATTTACAACTTTTGAACAAAGTATGCTTTTTTATTTTTGCTTTAAAAGTTTAGTTTTGACAAAAGCCTTTCTTTCTTTAATTATTCACAGTGTGTTGACGTAGCGATGGTGGTAAAGTTTATGAAGTATAAATGAAATTTCTTGCAGGTGTCCCAAGTGCAGTGTGTGTTGGATCACAAGTTCGAGCAGGTTAGTACATAACTCCTTTAAAAGTTTTTCTTCTTTAGTCTATTAATTCCTTCTGTGTTATAAGTTTTGATCATGAACTCTCTTTTAGACCAGATTACCGGAAAACGTTTTCGTTTAACATTTTCTCCTAAGTTAAATTGCTTTTTTAAAAAACATATAACAAAACCGCAATGTGAAAAACCAGCCAATTCAAAATACAACCCTCAAACTAATTTCAACTTGCAAAAAACATTTTCCGCAAACAAATATAAGTATTCTTAGATTTATTTTCAGAAACTAGTTTTAATGAAGCTTCGAACTATTTGTTTTTTCTTTTTGCAGTTTGGATGAATAACCTGTTCAGTGAAGCGTTATGTACCGCTTAATTGTATAATAAAATGTTTCTAAGATTAGTTTGTGGTTTAAATACAAAACCTTAATGTATTTTCTGTGCTAGGTGAACAATGGTTCTTAAAATAGTGTTAGCGTGTCTTGCCGCGTTGCTAGTCTCATCCCACGCTAAAAAAGGTGAGCAAAAGTGCTGGTTTGTTTTCTTTTAAACCACAAAAACTTACAAGCTTAAGTTACTACTTTTGTATTTAGTTTTCCATTTAACTTTTCAATTGTAGAATTTATACTTTAACATCGTTTTGAACGTTTAACTTTATGTATTTAATCTTATCATGTTATTTCAAACATGTTTTATACATATCCATTTAATGTTTTACAATTTCTGATGTACTGTAAACTTTCTATGAAAATGTTTATTAAAGGATGTGATTTCGTTACAAGAAAAAGTCGTGTAATTGTGTTATTACACGACTGGTAAAACCAAACAAAAGTCACGTACAAAAACTATTGTATATACTTGGCAGAATATAAATAAACTTTATATAACATAATCCTTAGAGATCCACATTCCGTGAAATAATGATATTACATTATTCGACATATAAACCAAAGTGGTTTACGTTTACTAATCAACAGGCCATGAACGGGTCCATGAACGTAACTGGTGTGAAAACAAGGAAAACTTTAAAAAACGCTTTTTATAAGGATTTTTAACGGTAACCGCTGATCTCAAGTGCTGGTAAAGCCACAATAAAGAAGTTAACGAGCCAACTCAAGAGAGCTAATTTTTGTCATTTATATTAAAGAATCTTTAGCTTTAGCAGAGGCCACTAATTACTAGGAGTGCTTAACTTCTCAGTGTTATTCATTAAACCAGAGGATGCAAAGCAAGGATGGGCCTAATTAAAATGTTTAATTCAAATATTGATGTATGCCCCCAGACCTCTCTAGTGCAGTCCCAGTGCCTCATTTGCCATATTTGTCCTTTATTGTTTATTATACGGCCGTCCTATTCACCCCCTGCTCTACAAAACTAGTAGAGATTATTTTTTCAATTTCAACTGTGTAACAACTGATGAAAAAATTTGAGATCATCCATTTACATTACATAAAAATCAACCATTGTTATAGTTTCATAAAGCAAGCTAGCTAAATCATTTTACGACCACAGCGGCCCTTGTAGCCGTCGCTAATTTTTCTGTCGCGCAAATGTTTAAATCTCGACCAAAATTGGTGGTTTTTGAACCCGCGGGACCTTGTAGCTGATTGCTACGTCGCCTTTAAAAGAACGCTCCAATAATGGGCTCCTGTTTACCTTCACAGTAAGGCTACCTCTTTAGGACCCAATTACTGTAGAGCTTTCAGCCCGGGTTAAGATCTCAGCCCGGGGTACGGCTGCATTTTCTCTTTCTTTTGATTATACCACGAAACTTAGCCCGGGTCAAGATTCAAACTTTTGGCGTGAATTTCTCTAAATCACAGCAGTTTGTAATTCCGCTGTTCAGATTACAACGCGGACGCAGCAGAGCTGCCATTTCAGACCGGGCTGAAGTTTTACCGTGCAATTACATGTAAAATTTTATCCCGTTTTACCGGCCTTCCAATACCAGCCCGGTAGGCGCAAATCGGGCAGGAAAGCTTTGCCTGGGCTGTAAATAGGAAATTCATCTTTATAACCATTTCTCAAAAAGATCAGGATGGCGTTTTAACCCCCCTAAACGGGCTGAAATCTCAGCCTGGGCTGAAACACTCTATGTAATCAACCTTTAGAGAATGAATCGTCTGTCATTGTAATCAGAGGGGATCACTAAATCAGTTACAAAACTGGTCGGTTTAATTTCGGGAGATCCATTCGGTGTGTGATTCCTTTTTAGTTGTTGAAGCTTATCTACATCATGGCAAAGTAATAAAGATCGTAAAAGAAGTAGAAGAGAAACGTGAGTACGTTTGAACACGTGTAGAGAATATTATTATTTATATTACCGATATTATTTCTTTATTAGCCTGGGCAGTTGTTGTAAGGACAAAAATATTGAAAACTCGGGCGCCATGTTGAATAATTGCGAGAGGAACGAAACTGGCGAGTAAAAACATTTAAGCTTGGGGGAGGGGAAGGGGAAGGGAGAGAAGAAAGGCTCCCTCCCCCCCCTCGAGGTACATATTTCGTTTTTCTCGCCAGTCTCCTCTCGCTCTCGTCCAAAATCGGAGTTTTCCAATTTTTGTTGTAACAACAAAGCCGCCAGCTGCGCATGCTACTATTACTACGATCATTGTTATTACCATTACTAAAATTATTAATTCTACGGATATCATTATTAAGTAAAATATATACGTGCATATAATGAGCTTCAGATAGGAACTGAACCCATGACCTTCCGTACAGTTGTCGGATACTCTGCCATTGAAGAGCCACGAGAATGCACAGGGCAAGAAAGGTTTATAGATTTTCGGTGCTGTTGTAGAGATTATTACAATGGACTGCATTAGAGGAACTGCCTAATGCAGTTAAAATAACAATTACGTTCATGACAAACTAACAGGGAGCTTAATAAACGAGGAAGGGAGCAATGACGGCGGTAGTTGTGACAAATACAGGCATGTGAATAATACTAAGCGTTTCTCTGTGTTTGTTACGTCGAAATATCTGTTACAATGACCACCACTGTTATCCAGTTTGCAGCTGCCAAACTGGTAAATAAACAATTTCATTTCAAATATTATTTTCAGTTTAGTTTGTCCGTTTTTAGATCTTCCGTAAATTTTCCGTTTCGACTTTGCACGAAATTCTCGAATAGAAAAAGATTTAGCCTCGAAGGTAAACAAAGATTGTCGAATTTTGTTGGTTGACATTCACGTTGTCCACAGAACCCCAAATGTGAACTTTTCGCGGCGTATCACTTAAGACGACGGTGAGCAGATGTTCAGCTTGCTACATTTCAGTGTGCATTTTTGTATTCAGAAATAAAGCAAATAAAGGCTATTTATGGCCGTTCTCGTCTCCGCTGCCATCTTCGTATTTAAATTCTCTTATGTTATTCCAGTGATTGTGCGATACAGCACAATTCTATTTCTCATAACCTAATACTGTGACCTCGCTCGTTCGTCATATGAGTTACAGTGGCTCAGTGGTAGAGCACCCAGCTAGTGTACGGAGGTTTATGGGTTCGATTCCCATATGGAAGTCAGAATTTTTTGACTTCCTTGAATTTTTAGATTTATCATTTTTTAAAAGATCCTTTTGTTGTAGGATATTTTTTTTTATTATAATTCATTAATTATAGTTATATATTATATATTCATTAATTATAGTTATATATCATATTAAGCAACCTTTGTTTATTGTGCAATTAAATCTGCGCGCGCGATTGCTCAAAATTGATCACGTGATTTCGATGGTTTGTTTTGTGGTGGTAAACACAGGAAGCAAAAATAATGCAAATTGCTTTTGTCGACAAGATGGCAATGTTTACTAAATCGAGGAACCCTCCTGTCTCGCCGACTTTTGAAAACACTTTAAATGCTGGGTTATTTTCTAATATGTTAAATTTCCTTTTACGGTTCGACTTTTAGCTCTTGGTGAATTTCTTTGAATGCTTCGCTATTTGCTTCTAAAAGTTATCCTGTTTACGTTAATTTCAAAAAAGTTCTATTTTTTAAAATTTTCTTCATGTACAGTTTTTTATGATTTCTATATATTTTCTTCTATTTGAACTAAGCCATTGTAATTTGTACTTAATTATTTTAAAGATTCATATTTGTTAAAGTTCGTGAAGTTATGTATCGCGCCGTGCAATGCAGTAAACTCAGATTGCATATTAAAAGTTAGAGACGTTTGCTTCGTGCATTATTAAAATTCTTCATTCATTGTGTGGCCACTGCGTGCGTGTATTTGTAAATAAAACACTCACATGAGTCTCTAACCCTTAATTATAACATATAATAACATGTACTAGAAGCTCAGTTTATTTTTATTGCAAATTTTTGGTGACTGATCCTTACTGTGTTCTACAGCTCAGGAGCTGATAAAGCGTAGCGCTAGCCCGTGTGGTTATGGCTGTCCGTCTACCTGCGCCCCAGCATGCACTCAGAGCTGCTGTGCACCGCCTCCTCCACCACCGCCTCCTCCTCTCCCTCCAATGCCCGGTCCTCCAGGACCCCCGGGTTGCATGGGGCCGCCAGGTTCTCCTGGTTGTATGGGCCCTCCTGGACGACCAGGCTGCATGGGGCCGATGGGACCCATGGGACCGATGGGTGCCCCTGGCTGTCCGGGTGCTCCTGCCCCTCCTCAGCAGTGTCCGCCTATTTGCCTCCACTACTGGATAAAGTTCTGCCCTCCCAATTGTTATTCCGCCCCGTTGCCCCCACCTCCTCCCCCACCGCAAGTGATTTCCTCTTGCGCTCCATCTTGTGCACCTAGTTGCTGTCGTGGAAAGAAATAAGCCAATTGATATAGAAGGAATCCGTTTTAACCATTCTAAGGAATAGTGCGCACGAACATTGCTGTTGTCTTACAGCTCCAAAATGTTTTCTATGTCATGAAAACAAAATTAACTTAGCCTTTATTTATAATATATTGTATATATATTTAATCTTTAAATAGTTTTATATTTGAAAAATTAGCTATGAATATTAACTTTATATTATTGATTACAAAAATCTTAAAATTGTCATCCAGTTTTTCTATCCTGAGTTATGCGTTTTCTATTCCAAGTACGTTAATTTTAAAACTGACATCAACTTTTATTGTTAAGCTCAACTCAAACCAAATTAACTTTTAGGTCCTTCGTTACGCGTTTATATCATTTAAACAATAACAAGCTTAAAATAAAATAAGAAAGAAATTAAATCCATAAAACAGTTGATGGAAAGTTAAGTTCACTGCACAAAGTTAAAATCTAACTGTATTATTGCTGCGAGTGTCAGTAAGCAGCCCACTATTCTTGACAATCGACATCGTGTTTCACTGGCGATGTATTTCGGTACACACGATACATGCGCCCAGCGGTTGCCACCGATATTATATCGAAGATCGATACCATACTTCATACCAGTATGCCAGTTAGGGTTATATAGGGTTAGAGTCTCCCTAAGAAGGACGTATATACTTACTTGTTAGGGAGACTATATGGAGGGTGACTATATGGTATGCTGGCATGAAGTATATACCCTAATCTTGGAACTTGGAAAAGGTTGATATCTCAACAGAGATGGGTATTTCATTCCAGTATGCCAGTTAGGGTTAGAGTCTCCCTAAGAAGGGGGTATATACTTACTTGTTTGGGAGGCCATATAAAGGGTGACTATATGGCATACTGGCATGAAGTATATACCCGAAACTTGGACGACGAATCGCAAACTTGAATGTCGAATCAAAAACATTAATTTTGGCGGGCACATGAAGCTATACGCTAAACCTCCAGCAATAGCGGGATGTTTTTTTTATCAATTTCTTTAAATAAAAGCTTAAGATGGTTACGTTTCACCTTCTCACACTTTTTATGAAAATTTGCTATTTTGCAGAATCCTGAGGCCTTGGCGTTTGATTTAAAGTACCATAAAGAGACAATCACTTCAGACTTGAGTTGTATTATCACCGTAAATATTTTCAAGATAGTTTACTTCAATAAAATGATAACCAAAACAAAAAGACCAAAGCTTACAAGTTCTTCCTTAATTCCAATTGTATATTAACTTCACCTCAGACGAAAAAGCCACAGTAGTACGAAGACCCGAAGGAAGAATTTTAAGTTAATTATGTTTTTACCCTTGACCACGTCCAATGAAATGCTAACCTTACTCTTCGTTTATTTTCAAAAATCCCGTGGTAGTCAGAGGACTGGGCCAAGGTTAAGATCAGCGCTCAGGTGCCTTGGTCAAGGTAAAGATCAGCAGTTCAGAGGACGTGGTCAAAGGTTTAAAAGATAAGCTGTTTAGGGGCCATGGTCAAAGTAACTGATCAAGAGTTTAGGGGCAATGGTTAGAGCTTAAGATCAGCAGTTCAGGCCACAGGATCAAGTTTACGATCAGCAGTTCAGGGGACATTGTCAGAGGTTACGATCAGCAGTTCAGAGGACATTTTCAAAGGTTACGATCAGCAGTTCAAGCGCCATGGTCAACTTTAAGATCCGCTCCCACCTTTTTTGCAACATTTTTATAATAGCTATACTTTCACTGAGGTTTGAAAATAAGTTTTCTATAGTGAATCATGTGCGCACAAATTCCTAAAATGTTTCTCTTGGTATCCTATTCCTTAAAGTCCCCCAGAGCTTCATGTTCCTGATGGATGATCATTGAAGCCGATGTCTTTGGCAGTCGTTTCGAAATCACGTTACCTTTTACTCCCCCCTCCCCCCTTCTCTATCCCCACTTTAGCAAAACCCTGGATCCTCCCAAATACACAAGAGAAAAGATGTCTGATTAAAACGTGTGGGAATGGGTAAGACATAGGGTACGTAGAAAGACAAGCAGTACAGTGAAGCATTAGTACTATTGGTGGATGGGGAATGGTAGATAAAATGCAATGGGTGGCACATATATGGAGTACTAGGGGTTGATGGAAGGTGATAGATAACAGGCAAGCGGTGTAGCATTACAAGTACTAATGGTGGATGGGGAATGTTAGATAAAAAAACAAGATGTAAATGTTTTATGTACAAATTATTTTATACAGTCCTGGTTTTAAATTGCTTTCTAGCAAAAGGTCTTGTTGGATATTTTGTATGAAGCGCTATACAGGATTTTATTAAGATGAAAACATTTTTGGCAAAAGTGAAAATGAAAATACAAAAGTGTAGAAACATTTACTACTGCTATATTGACTATTTTGTGAAAAATTAGGGTTTTTTCCGCAATCGGGGAGAGGTTTTTACCCTTGCCTCCTTTTTGAGCACAATTTTGATCCACTATAAAAATAAATTAAAACCTAGCTAAGGACTCGTAACAGAATCAAGGACAAAAGGTTATGAGTTTTTTTATAGGGTGTAATAAGGCAATTGGCAAGACATTTTTCCGCTTAAAATCTTAAAGAATCGATGTTGGCTGGGTTAAAAGATCTCCCACTGGTATATATGAAGATTTTTTCTCAAGCACTTTTTTCTTGTGTGTTGATCGAGTGTGTTTTTTTTATTTGCTTCGAGGCTACAAGAAATTTTATTGAATCTTCCATCTCTTCCCCAGAAGTTACTTTTCGTTTTTACAAAATTTTGGACGCGCGGAAAATGGGGGCGAGCAAAAAATGGAGTAAAGCGCCTGCTGCGCAGCCTCATGTAGATAGTTTTAAAATTTGGAGAGAAGATGGGAAAGCGGAAGAGAGCATTATCAAAGAGCAAAACAAAATCTACTCCGGATTCTAAGCGCAGGAAAAGAAACAACGACAACTCGCCAGCCATAATAGATAAAAATGTAAAATTATCGAATGCGGACATGTTGGTTGGAACCTCAAAAAATGCAGTTAAGCTGGCGCACAACTTGGTTCAGATTTTTTCGAAGAATAAAAACAATAGAGAAGCGCCGCTTATGAAGAAATATGTGAGGGGGAAATTTGATTTTTTTGGTTTGAAAGCACCTATAAGAAAAACTTTAGCTAAAGAATGCATGAATACGAAGCTTTCTAGTCCTGGAGAGATAAGGGATTTAGCATCGATTCTGTGGAGTGAACCAGAAAGGGAACTACAATACTTTGTTGTTGACTATTTAATCAAACACTTCAAGTATTTCGGAGACGAAAAAGCGGAGTTTGAGCCAAATGTAAATTTTGTTAAACATCTACTAACTACGAAGTCATGGTGGGATACGGTTGACGCATTGTCTAGCAACATCTTAGGTAGACTTGTTCAAACACATCCATTGATGGGGAAACCAGTCTTAGAAGATTGGATAAACGACGACAACATGTGGTTACGGCGGGCTGCGATACTGCATCAAATAAAATACAAAGAAAAAACTGATGAAGAAATGCTATTTAGATTTTGCTGTGCCCGAGCTCAAGAACAAGAGTTCTTCATTCAGAAGGCTATAGGTTGGGCATTAAGGTCATATGCTTGGACCAATGGTGCAGCAGTAAAAAAGTTTCTCTTGAAAAACAAACAGAATTTCAGTAGACTTAGTTACCAAGAGGCAGCTAAACACCTTACAGGAATGTAAAGATTTAGAGTCTGTGGTTTAATTTCTAGAATAGAAACATCATCATCGTCATCATTTATTTGTGATAACCATCTGGATTTTACATTTTTTCTATTTTACAAAGAATAAAATAGATAAATAAATAAATAAAAAATAATAATACTAATAATATATATTGATTTGGGTCCAGATGGACAACACCCCAAGAAGGAACTGTGGGCTTAAACTCCTGAGATGTCTTTTTTGTAGCTTTACCTATTAATTCTAATTAAAATAAGAATCATGAAGGCATGTGATATTTTCAAAATTAAATTAAATAAACAAAATAATTTTGCAGGTCAATTTGATGTAAGTTGTTTCAGACATTTAGAGACATTCAATATATTTTATTCATTTGAAAATTATTACATATGTGAAAAAAGGGAATGTATTAAACTAATGAGGCAAGCAGTTAATTAGATGCATTTTTTGTTTAGATTTAAAGCTGGCTAGAGAACCCGCTGAACTTATATCATCAGGTAGCAAATTCCATAGCTAAGGCCCTAGACGAATTATTGTAAATTGCATATATACATATATGGAACAAACAAGCTAGTAGCCTACTTGATTCCATTAAAATTGGTGTTATGGTGGCATTGCCATGGTCAGCAGTCACTCATGACGTCAATGCATCAAGTCAGTTCACAGTTTGGAGAGATAAAGTGAAAGAAGATATGGAGAGAAGGGGTTTGGTGGGGGAAGATGCCTTTAATAGAAGGTATTTGATGTGCATCAGGTAACCAACCCCTTAAAGTAAGGAAAATAGTGGGAAACAAGAAGATACCTATGAGGCAATCAATTTTCCTGTTGAATTGTAAGGATGTTCAGTGGTACCTTTCATAGGGTTTGATCATTTTGGTTGTGGAGATGTTAAAAAAAAAAATTTTCCAACATTTATTTCGTATTTACAGATGTAATTCAAAACACATTTTTCATTAATTTGTAACTTGTTGTCAATAAACTATATAAACAACTTGTGTGGAAAACATGTCACACTCAGTGCTCTGTGAATTATCATGCATTCAAGAACAACAGCTATTTTACTGTTGCACATTTGAAAAGATTTTCCATTTCTAGATCTTGTTTGACTTAAAGTTAGTACTGTCAACGGTAACAAACAATTATTGTTTGGAAAAATTTTGTGACAGTTGAGATGTCATTTGTATAGGAAATCACTCTTGGATTACCTCAACCTTCAAAATAGGCAGATCTCCTCTATTTGTGATGAAGTTTGAGCTGCACAGCAGTAAGGACAACATCCTTTGTCAGAGACTGCCTGGTATAAAATCTTATAATTTAATTATTTTTCTAATAGAAGCAGAATACAATGGATCATTTGTAAAAACTAAAAGTGCTTAAGAGCATGGGATCTTGGCAGTTGCATTATCAACTAATAAATTTGTACTGAATATAAATTGGTTTGAATAAAACCAATAAATATGTATTTGTATTTATTTTGAACAGTAACCAGCATTTACTGAATCAGGGATGTATGATTTATTTTGTATGTGTGTATAATGGGGGAGGGGAGGGCAGTTTGGGTTCAGGACTTTTTTCTGGCCCTACTTCTTGAGCCATTAAGAAATGTGACCCCCTACCCTAAATATTTATTGCTAAAATCTGACATTTACATTAATTACAACATTACTCGATATTTTGTGTAACCAACCTTCATCTGTATCCATGAAGAAGAGCTTGAAGCTGATAGCGAACAACTACAATAATTACCGTACTTCACTTCAGTTTTTTGTGAGTCAAAGAAGTCAAACCAATCCACTAAAACGATAAGGATGGTCCAGAGATGTGATACAGGTTCATCAGTCAATCAGATAATAAGCTTTTATTTCATCAGTCAGCATGTCATTGAAATTTTGGAAAAAAATAATCCCTTCCTTTTGAGGTTCCAAAAAAAGGTGGTCCCCCATAAAAATGATAATTATGTCCCTTAGTCAAACTTTATTTGATTTAGTAAAGTTGCTGAGATATAACATAAAAAGCAGACAAACCAAAAATTGAAACTAATACAAGCTGCTGTAGGTAGTCAGAGAAGCTGATGTTTCAAGTGCTACTAAGCCCTTTATCATAGCAACTGATAAAAAGTTGGGGGTTAAAATTTTGTTTTCTAGCTACTGGCTGACATAATTTAATGATCTTCTTAAAAATTCTTCATTGATTATTGTGGCTTTGATGAAGGCAGAATGCTCATTGTTACTGAATAAATTTGCTGATACAACTGAAATCTCATTCTTCTTTTAGCAGATTCTTGGGGGTCCCATTGACATATTTTAATGATGGAGGGGGAAGTGGGTTGTGGTCCGAAAAATCTTTCAGAGGCTTAAAATTTTGACCAAAAGTGAAAGTTTTGGGTCTATGAACAACACAGGAATTTTTGGGTTGCTTTCTTAGAAGACAAATTATAAAATTTGCTGATGCAAAAACACTGAGGGATTTTTTTGAATATGCTTAGAAAAGTAGGTATTTTTGTTTATGTAGAAAAATTCTAAAGAATTTTTTAGGTATAAAGCATGAGCCTCAGTCAGACTGTATACCCCCTCATCATTAAACTTTGCGAGTGGAGCCTTTAGGAGCAGAGGAAATCAAAAGCACATACTTTTTTTTTTTTTTTTAATTTAACTTTTACAAACATTAACAAACAAATTACAAGATATTGAGTTCAGCAGTTACAGACAGGAAGGGAATT
>JANCMA020071937.1:0-15605 GCA_024336925.2 Zoanthus solanderi | reverse complement strand
TTCACTCTTCGAACTATAGTAGACAAATATGTTCATAATCGAAGTGGCGGTAAAGTCTTTGCTTGCTTTATAGATTTAAAAAAGGCATTTGACTCAATTTGGCACAATGGTTTATTATATAAGTTACAACAAAATAACATTAATGTCAATTTTACGATCTAATTAAAAACATTTACTCTAAATCCAACTGTTTTATCAAATTGGGTTCAGAGAAAACCAAAAATTTTCATTACTCAAGAGGAGTAAGACATGGTTGCATTCTAAGTCCCTTATTATTTAATTTATATTTAAATGATTTGTATATGGGTACCACTCTTCATTGCTTTGAAAATATGACTGTGTTATTTTCTGTTAGGGTTATGTGCTAGCCTGGTCAGAAGTGTCCAAAAATGAGAATATGTGCCTTGTAAAATGGTTTGCGAGATCCCAAGAGCCGATTTGGAAAAAAGAAGTCGATTTAGTGCGAGAATTGTTCGAAAATGGACATCACCCAAACCTTGTTGGTTATCGTTGGCATTTCAAAGGTAATATCAAAAGGCAGGAGCCCATAAGTAGAAGCGAGTAACTCCCATGTTCTGGTATTACGGCATTTTCACAAACCGACTTATTTTTAGTTCATTGTTCCCGAGAATTCAGACCAATACCATGCGTCCATAATAAATCATTGACGTCACAGGAAGTTTGTATTACCATCAAAGCAAAACCCAAATGGCGGACAGCAGTGAAATCCCGTCACATAGGCCTAGTATGGGAGTTGGTGGCTCCTACTTATGGGCTCCTGCAAAAGGATAAGCCCTTTGCCCTTTTATTTTGTTTTTCTCCTGTGTTTTATATGCTACTTTTCTTGTTAGATTTCTTTTCAGAGACGGAAATGAATTCGCTTTTAAGAACATTACTGAGCATGCTAGGAATCGTAAGAAAGAATAGCTTTAGGAGGCGACAAAGCAAGAAAACGTTGTTGTTTTGAACTCGGTTTCGTCAGAATTACCCTCACGTAATCTGGCTTAGGAGCCGCACCTACCCTAATCTTGAAAGTGAGTGACCCGGCATGGCGGGTGAATCTTAAAGACGAGAACAAAGTATTACTTTCTTATATAATAGTCGGCGTGGCATAATAAAGAAGTACATGAAACGTTAGTTTTCCCAGAGCAACCCAGCTAGGCAACCAATCCTGCTTCATGTAAACGAGTTCTTAGAGTTTAAGCATATAACATATTTGCCTCTAAAAAATTGGGTAAACTTGAAAAAAGGCAAAAGTTAACGAATGGTTATGAAGTTCAGCCTGCATAGCTGGTGGTCTTATGATAAAGAGGAGCAAAATTAGAAAATTAGGTCGCCACGTTGGATGAGTAAGTTAGAGGAGTGTGAAGAAGAGCAAAATAAGGACCCCAAGAAAAGTAGAAAGATTCCTGGGACACTGATTCGTCATTCACTTTCATAACCATGTTTGGTGAGTGTCTTGCAGTATTTGTCGGTACCTCATTGAGTTGCAAACAATAAAAATATTTCGGTTAAAGAGAAAAATTGTCTCACGAATCTTTCTCAAGGAAAAAGAGTCTTCCTTTTCCTCAATTGCCCATGAAATGCTTTTATTTAAGAAAATTTCGACTTCTTTTTTTCCAAATCATGAATAGCCTACTTGAAGGCGTGTGTTCAAACGAACAACTAATTCGCATTTCGGCGCTAGTCATGTTGATTGAGTGAGTGAGTAGATGACCACGACCTATATGATTACATACATTGGCTCAAAAATAGTTAAATCAAGCGATGTAGCATAACTTACATTAGAGGTGGCTTCGAAAAAAGACATTAAATCATGTAGGGCTCTAGAATGAAATAATGTCGCAGCCTTAAAACTAGTTTGAAGAAGCGGTAGCCACATGCAGTCCTCGACTGCCTACTTTATAAACTCTTAACTATGTTTCATCCTGGCTGTGGCCCTTCAACATTTTTACACACAAGGATAAAACGTCTGGACGAACATAAATAACAGGAGCAATTCAGTTCATTTTATACGTTGCTTTTATACAGTCGAAGAAAATTGCTGGAATTAAATTCGTGTGAATTAAATTCGTCTCTAATGCGACGTTTTAACAGGACCTTAGAAAGAAAACAAATTCAAAGAGAGGGGTTGGGCTCCTTAACCTTTAATTCCCAGAAGTGATTAGTATGTAACTTCTCTTTATAACAGCAATTCATTGTTAACCAGATAGGTGATGAGAATAGAGAAACTTATCAGTAAGGGAGTCGGTTAGTTTGATAAAACCTAGATACTCTTAACTTATATGTAATGAAATGTATAGCACTTAGAAAGGATAATTACTAATGATTCTTAATTGGGAGTTAAAATGTTCCGTCGTACTGAAATTTTAAATTTAAAAAAAGCGGTCGTATCATTGTTTTTGGTTATTTTAAAGCTTGTCCTTATATGTTAACTTTTATACTATTTTGTGAATTCAGTTAATGTGTTGTTAAGTGTACCTTTTTCGCCATTTAAGCATTAATCAAATCTTAAAAAAATTAAATCCGAAAGCAAAACAACAGCAGGCCAGTTGCACTGTTTTTGACAACTTGAGTGTAAACGATATGATGTATTTAACCGCTCGAAACCAATCTAGCGTTTTGAAACTGGGGCTTAGAGCTACGTCCGGTTCAGATGCCGATCGATCTTTTCATGAGACGTCCTAATTCATGTTAAGAGTTAAGACTGTACCAATTTATTTATACCGAGCTAAGTTGATTCAGACGCCGATCCTATTCCAGCCGAACTAAATTTAAAGTCATTCCAAACAAGAAAAATGCACTCCACAACGCATGCTTTCGAAGTTAAACTGCTTACAAAGTCTGCAAAATACGTTATAATTTATGCATTAGGTTCCCCAAATCGGAAAAATTTGGTTAGGACACAGAACCTATTAAACTCGCTACCAATGCCAAATTACTCATTAACAGTGAAATATTTAGTCCAACAATAAAAAAGACTTTTTGATAGAAAGGAGAATTAAAACTCAATCTTTCTAGTCTTAAGTATGGATTTATTGATTGTCAATCTGAGCCTTGTGAATTAACTCCCAGTTAACGTTTTGAGGTTGGTTTTCTTCACAATATCAGAATGACTCGTCTTTTACGCTCTGCTCTCCAACAAAGCTAGGGAAGCGCAAAAAGTTACATAGATTACAATGATTTAATGAAATCCTGCTCAAGCAAACAGAAAACCATTTTTCTTAAGTCTCGACCTCGGTGTTGATAAGTGCTTTGGCAGAGGTAGAATGGTAGCGAGTTTAATCAGGTCTGAATAATTAATCAATAAATGTCAAACGAGTCCTAACCGAAATATCAACGCCGTTCGTCGTCTGATTCAAAGACAGTCGAAACTCCCGGCCAGGCCAGGCGAAAAGAACGGCCGTTTCAAATTGAAATATAAGAGTTTCAAGAACTTGATTCAGACGCGGAACGTTTCATGAGCTTAATGTTCAATGTGTTAGGTTCGGCGCATGAAAAGATCGGCGTCGGCACCGGTATCTTATTGACGCTCGAACGCATACTAATCATGTCGATTTCGAGTCTGTATATAGAAACATATAGAAAAACCTCAATGCCATCGTATTTCAGGGTCTTATGGAAGTAAGCCTCGCTTTCAAGTTATTGTCGAGCTAAAAGGAAATATCGTAAGAGAAAACTCCAAAGAGCTAGAACGCAAACTCGGCTTTTTTTTTTATTCGGCTACTTTATTCAGTCAATTCTTAACAAAATAGAAATGCCGCGAACGCACTTGCCTAATCTTTGATTACTACTATATTGTTTTATTAGCAAGGCTAGGGATTAATATATGGGTGTGTATGTTGACCACAACTCAAACTGCTTTTTGGAACGCTATCTGTTGCAAGATGGCGTGTTTTGCTAATTCTGTACGAAACTGTTCATTAGGCCTTTATAAATTATGCTGGATTTTTTGAGCATTATAGTAACGTACGAGCATTTGAGCATAATGCTAGCATTATAATAGAATTTTTCGACCATTTCTAGAATTTGAAGCTAAAATACAGTAAATACTAAGTACTAACGGAAGAATTATGAAATATGCTCTAATAACACGTCTACACGCTACACGCATGCAAGCCAGAGGCAAAATAAATCAAATGAATCGTAGCTAGTGAAAACTGAATATTTTATGCGGCATAGAAATATTATTGGCCTTTCTGCACTGCACTGCACTTGTATCTTGTAACATTCTACCGTTTTTAGTGTACATTTTGCATCAGTTTCGATAGCTAATTAAATTTTGGATGAGTAGTTTTTGAGCATTACAGTGAAGTTTTGGAAATATGCAGTAGCATTTTAGTGAGGAACTCGGGCATAAGCATTAGCATTTCAGTAAGAAAAAAAAGCATAATTTACAAAGGCCTTCGAAGTTTCATCATGTCTGTAAGGGGTTTTGATTATTTTGTAAATCCTTTCTCTCTCTCCACTATTTGCAACATGTCTTGAACAATATTATCAAGTTCTTGTTCTTCAAAACCGATGTCGACAGTGAAGTTTGATTCTCCTGACAGCGATGTACAATCTTCTCCGCTGGAATCGCGACTCGAACCACGAGAACTCGAACTTCTTGTAGATAATCGCTCAACTGAGTCTTGCAAGTTTCCGTTCGAAATTTTAATTTTATCTCCATCGCGGCTCCGTTCTTTTGTTTCAAGTCTATCATTTCGCAGTTTTTTAAAATGACTTCCTCGAAAAGCTGCATATAATGCGATACCAATCTGTTTTACTTTCTCCTCGTTGTCACAAATAACGGCATGACACTCAACCACAAATGGATCTTTAGAAACATGGTGGTTAAACGCAAATATGTTTTCATTTTTTTTGTTCATTGTGCCATAGGAAATTTTTTTGAGGGGTATGAATTTATTTCCTTTACACTGCGACCTCTCTTGAATGAACATAATTCCATCCACTGTAATTTGTAATTTCATTTTCGGACAATATTTCTTTTTGGACTTAACTTCATTATCAATGACACTGACAGCTTTTTCTATTCCTGCAAGGCCTGGTTCTGGAGTCAGAGTGCTTCCAAGATAACGTACATGAAAACTTTCCAGGGCTACCTTGAAGCTTTTTCGACGCACTTTCATCATGATTTATTCTCCACGATGCAAACTTTTGCTTTTATTTGACGCCGTCAAAAACCCCAGAAAATTGATATTTTAAACGTTAACTTAAAAGCAAGATAAACTTTCTCAAAACGGCTGTAAATATTTCTTTAGCCGGTTTGGAAGCAAAAGGCAAAAGGCGATGAATGCTTCAGTTAAATCAATTCTAGTTCAAGTTGTGAATTTTGATTAGTTTACACTTGATTAGTTCCCACCTGTCGTCAAATGAAAACAACCAAGGAAACTTGAATTATCAGTCAAGGTATGTCGGTTTGTAATCAGTATTTATTAAAAACAAATTGTAAGTTTTGCCAGGTAGCAGAATGCAAGGAAAGAAAAATCGCTCTTATAAATGAATCAACAAAAGCCAAATCTCTACCCTGTGAAAAATGAAAGATCGTTTCTAGAATCGAGACGTCAAAATATGAAGCTAAGATTTTGTATGAATAAATACTTAGATATATGGTTATAAAGAAGATTCAATAAACAAAACAAAATAAAGTGACCAGCGGTTTTACAGTTCTCATAAGGAACTCTTAATAAATGATAAAAAAAGGTAAAAAGTTGAAGTTTTGCCGTCATGAGTTAGCAGGTATTTTGAAAATATTTGAGAGAACCTTTGTTTAATTTTGTTTTGTTATTGAATTATTAACACTGCACGTGCAGTAAGTTTAGTAAAATCGAGTATAGCTCTCTTTTCATAGTTTTAAAATGAAGATGTTTGTCGTTTCTGTTTGACTGAAACGTTGCATGTTTTAGCAACTACGAATGAAAAAGAACAAAGTTTATAAAACTGATGTCCTTAAACTCGACTAAATAAAGGTATAAAAAATTGTATGTGAGACAGTTCGTGAATCAGTTATCTTTCCGTCTTCCCGCGATACGTCTTGTTGCCAACTTTGTAAATTGTAACTTTATCAAAATCAAGAAAAGAACAGTTGCTGTGTGCTTGCTAAGAAAGAGTAAAATGTGAAAAGCTGTTCAAAATAAATAAAAGTATCGCATTAAGATTTGGCTTCCCTAATAAAAAGCATTAAGTTAATCCATATTTTAAAAGCTTCAAAATTGAATTTTTTTCTTAAATCATATTGATTGAATTTGAAGCATAGATTTTGACTGGCCACTATGTACTCCTATTAAAGACTTAAGTAACCTTTTATGTATAACTAGTCACAAGTTGTTGAAATTTGTTTGAGTTACTATGAATATCTAACTATTAAAAGTCAAATGACAGAAGTCCTAAAAATAACTCGCTGCAGTATTATAAACGTATATTCAGTCTTTCTATAACACACGGCAGTTTTATCTCGGCTTTGTTGGCCGGAGCATTGCCATTGGACACGACATAATTTTTCAAAGCAGTTTGAAACAAATTTTGATATTTTCCCCGTCCCGTAACTGGTTTTCAGAAAAACTGTTTTTTTAGGGCGCGATAGTAGCTCTTTCCAATTAAATTTTTGCAGCAAAGAAAAGCTACGCAGGATGACTGGCCTTTCAGTTAGAAATTGCTTTTAAAACAAAGCAATTTCCATTTTAAAAGCTTCGATCTATTTATGTTTTACGCCGAAGCGAAGAATTTGTTTCAAATTGCAGAATAATTTCCTTTTGAAAAATTTTAATCCGTATTTTTGGAGATAGAAAGTAAGTTTACGTAGCATTTATGAATAGTTTTTAAAAAGATGCCGCCATAATTAACTACAAGAAAACCGAAAGTTAGTTATGTTCTAAAACTAAAGATTTACAGATCTACTATTTTTTTTCAGCTCTACCATTTTCACAACGAGCGTTTCCCTTTGAACCATTGACTAAACCATTTTGACTTTGAATGCATGGTTTTCGTACTTTTCGCAGATCTTCTACAACTTGCCAATTTGCTTCGCTCGCCTCAACTTCCAGACTTTCTCGACGTTTTTGTCTATTTTCCCGAAGTTTTGAAAAATATGCTCCTCTGAACGTTGAATAAAGTTCTAAACTTAGTTCGTGAGCCGCCCTATGGTTTTCACATTTAACAGCGTGGCATTCAACTCTATCTTTAGAAATATGGTGATTAAACGCAAACAAATCTGTATCTTCATGTGACCAAGTCGAATAAGAGATGTTTGGAAGCTCCATAAAGCTGTCTTCAACAGTGTTTTTATGTGCCAGAAACCAAATTCCCATCTCACTAAATTTCAACCAGTAGACTTCTTTTTTGTCCTGTTTTGTGACTTTGGTTTGGTTCTTATTTATCGCTGCGACAGCTCGCTTGATACCGGCAACCCCTGGATCAGGGTTTACAACACAACCAAGATACTGCACTCGAAATGCTAAATCTCGCGTCACTTCAAACGAGTTGCTGCAAAGAGCAAATTTCCGTTTTAAAGCGTCCATTAATTTTGGCAAAAAGTCTACCACTTGAAAACCAAAAATCTTTAACGATTAATTTTAGAAAACAAATTTCTCTTGAACTTCTTTCTTTAGCCTTTTTTTGAAAAAACATTAGAAGAAGTTTAAAAATAGCTGTAGTTTTGATTGGTCAGTGGTTCCGTGCACAGCGGGAAACTTGGCAAAAATTCATTTTTTTAAAATAAATGATGAAAATTTCCATTAGCGGCTTTCTATATAGCTGCACTGGAGTGTTCTTGGTATAGTTTGGTCGTATTTCAATTGTACTCAAGATTGCAAAAGAAACAAATTCTGAGACCTGACGCCAAGCGTCTGGAACTGATTATAATGTCGCTTTCGGCGATTAGACTTTTAAATGATCTCATGCTAGCTTTGAACACCTGTGAAAGGCAACTTAATGATTTTAAAAACAAACAAAACATTAGAGAAAGTTCCCAGTCTAATGTGAAATACAATTTTAACGTATTTTGTTGGTGTATATAAAATAAATTTAAATTTTAGAAAATTTAGTTTCATGTTCTAAAAAGTTGCTTGCAGCTGTTTAAATCATATATCTTTTACGAAAACTTTCGCTCCCGGCCCAATAAAAAGCTTTTCTATGATAAGTTTGCACGTCAGATGCAGTGGAAGGAG
Source organism: Zoanthus solanderi (assembly GCA_024336925.2). Classification (NCBI taxonomy): domain Eukaryota; kingdom Metazoa; phylum Cnidaria; class Anthozoa; order Zoantharia; family Zoanthidae; genus Zoanthus; species Zoanthus solanderi. The sequence continues at coordinate 7,437 of JANCMA020071937.1, read as the reverse complement.
GTCAAACTACAGAAACTATTATATATTTACTATGACATTTCGTTTTCCGTCTTCGTAACTAAAAGTGAGATGAAAAAGTTAGACAGCTTGAAGATTTAATGTTTTTTCTAAGTTCACGTATTTTAGTACTGTTTTCGTTTGCTTTAGTATTCAATGATTTGCACCATGACCGTTATTAGCAGTAATGTTATGAAACGATTCTAGCAATTATGAACGGAGTAAAAATAATAATAAATTAAAGTGCACTTGCGAATGTGATCTAGAAAAAGGCTACAACGGGAATAGAACTCATTGCCTTACACCAACTTACATATTAGCTACGCTGTATCAAACGCTGTTTGAGAGCAGCTCGTTCTCGATGTCTTCCCTGTCCTTTATCGAAAAAATCTTCTTATTCTATACGTGACGGCGTTGAGTAGTACTGATAGTTTCTCCAGTGTTTAAGGGAATAGTGGCTCTATCAAAACATTCTTTTTGAAAAGGATTTATTGAAGATCTCGGACGCGGCATGATTTACATTTTCTGTTGATAAATCATAATCTCCCTAAAATTGTTCGCAAACCAAGTCCTTCAGTAATGGTTCAGTCATTTAGGACTTTGTTGTTTCTTACATCTTCGCGACGAAGCGTGTCAAACTCCAGCCGGTTTGAATTTCGACATTTGGCAAAAACATGTCGGTTCTTGATGCAGCTGTCAAAATGGCTGTTTGGTCTGATATCAATGTTACGTATGAATTACTACAAAAACCTAAAACCAAAATTAATTTTTTGGTTTGTTCTAAAATGTATTTCCAGTTCTTATCTCAGTATCTATATATCATTTATACTAATTGGGATATAAACCATGAAAAAAGTTTTAGTTAACATCACATGTCCAAATTTATGACGTCATGGACGTATGTAGCATCCCGCATGTATGGGAATTCGTTTTGAGTACTATAAGCCTGCTTCATTTGGTCATTCTTTGCCTTAAACTAATGAGTAAGGAAAATAACAATCTGGGTGACGCCAGATTAGTGACTAGTGTCACGTAATATTTTTGAAGGGTGACAGGTCGCCCTTGGGTGACCCGCTTACTTTTGCGGGATGCCTAAGTTGTAGCGATCTCCGCTACACCCACTAAAGAACAAAATAAAGTTTAAGTTGTACGAAATAAGTAAGTGTGGGTACGGTTTGTTTGCTACTTTTGATTTTTACAACAATTTTGAGAACGCTCTAGCACTGTTTCAGTGAAGCATTTTATGAAGATAAATTCTTCAAAATCACTTCCCAGCGCAGTCTTCAGATCATTTCTTAAAGATTTTTTCTTCAATAATACTATTGTCAGGATAATTTATTCGTTTTTTCAGTACTTATATTGAGCAATTTTCATTGCATATGTTACACTGAAGATGACACTAGATGTGTCGAAACATGTTTGTAAAACTTAAAAGTGTTATGTTTTTACTTAAATCATTTCTTAACTATTTCATTTGTATAAAATGTTGTGAAACATTGTACAATCCTCCAGCCTACTTTGCGTCGTTGGTTTGTAACTTAAAAAGGCCACAATATTTAATTTAGCGGTTTATTAAACGGAAACTTTTTCTCCTTTTGTTTTACCGTGTAAGCAATCTTGAGTTCCATTCTTTGATCTGTTTAAGGAATTGGTTTAATTGTTTGCTATTATTAATGCATATTCGTTCGAAAGTTTAAATTAAACCGAGCTGAGAAACTGTAGAGGGAAATCTGGTATGACTCTCTCACTCTTTGACACGAATATTGAGCAAATATTGAGTACCCTGTGGAAGATGCTAGTTTTGGCCTGAATTGTTGTTTTTCTTGTGTGCAGTACTTATCCGTGAGTCGTCTCATCGAGACTTTTGATTCCAACTTAGCGTTTACTTCATAGACCATAAAAGAAGAAGTTTTATAGCTTTTCGTTCTCACGTTTGTTACATTAAATTAAAAATGCGCAGAACTCCATGCAGAACATGGCGGCAAAAATTTAAACGACACGCGACCGGTTTATATATTTACCAGACTTCACACGGAATGAAGGGTACAAGACCGTTTGACATGTTCATCCGATAAAACACAAAATTGACTGACAATTGTCTTTTTGATAAACTATGTATTTGTCTTCTGTTAGTGTTTATTATTTCGATTAAATTGAAAAAATATGTATGGCTACATCAGTCAATTGAGAGTAACTAATAATAGCTGATCAATAAGATCATGCAAGCATTAGTGAAAACACATTTGCATTTTGTTTATGTAGTTAAAAAATAGTCTTTCAAAAATGAGTTTGTAAAATGTTAGCATCTAAGCTTTCTTGAAAATTTTCTAAAAAGTTATTAAATTGAAACGAAAGAAATAATTAAAGGCTCTTAGAGCCAGCTCATTCATGTAATGGGCAATAACTTATTTTCCAGAGGATGAGAAAATTTTGCTTTGATCTTTAAATTTATTTATAACTGCATACAAACATTTTTTTTCTTGATCTTTGCACTTGCTCATTGCAGCGACATCGAAGATTATTTGGACTTTTGTTAAGCCGGGGAGGGGTGGTGAGAACACTTTCACTTCTACGGTCCACAATTTCCTTCACAAATTTCGGTCTACGATCCACGGCCGTCGCCATTTCACCCTCACGATACTCAATCATTGTTTGCGTATGCAGGCACATGAATGAGCTAAAAAAGAAACAACTTTTAACTCCCGCACTAAACTAAAGTTGCATAACTGGTTCATATGATGCTAGGATTAACTAGAAACACATCTCCATTATGTTTTGTTATAAACTAAAAATGATTCTCCCCAAAATAAATTTGGTTTTTAAAAAATGTAACTGCATAATTGTTCTTGAAAAACGATCTTTTCAGATCCTATGTCAATGCGGCATTTTATACACGACATTCATCAGAATTGCTTTGTCAATTCGTAGTCTGTCAGTGAACGGATGTGCATTTTGAGTCGGTATTGGGCTACAACTTTGAGCATGAAAAACAGTTGGCTTTTAGCTGGCCGCTTATTCACTGCTCGCTACGCCCGTGCAGCTGACCGAGGACGGAACAGCTGCTTAATTCGAGCTCTTACTCATCGCGTGATTGGTTCACTGAGAAATTAACTTCAACTTTATTCATTAGGGACGGACCATTAGTTATATAAATATTTACTGTTACAAAAAAATCGTGCAAAACAAAAAGGCAAACAAACTCTTTCATTGAATGGAAGAAAAAAAATCTTGCAGCGTCTTGAGCCAAAAAAAAATCTTGCAAAAAAAAAAATGCCCAACCCCCCACCCCCCTCCCTCTCTCAAATATATAAATGTCCGTTCCTTATTCATGACTTTGTACCAGAATGCATCATTTCTTCAGACGACTAGCCTGCGTAGCTGGCGGTCTTGTTCTTAGGAAGAAAAATTGGGGAGAGGGAGAAAAAGACCGCCTGCTGGAAAACTGTGATAATTTAAAATGGCCAACCAAAAGTTAAAAATTTTAAAACCTGCATGTGTAAAATTACGTTGCTCCTGACTGAATTGTTATTAAACAATCGGCAATTAAGACCTCGAAACAAAAATTATATTCAAGGTTTTAAAAATAATAATACATAGGTACTAGTAACTAACGCATGCGCAATCTATTCTTGATTTTATCGTTCCAGCCACATCCCACAACTAAATAACCGTAAGGTTTAAAATAAATGACAATGTCGCCAAATTCGGTCACATCAAAGCTTAATTGTGTGGGTTATATTTGTCACTGACCTTTATAACAATTGAATCCAATTCCGCTTACAAAAAAAAAACGATCGAAATGTCTGTAAATTTTCCCTATCAATATGCTTAGAAACTCGTGTACATTAAAACAATTTTTGCCTAGAAATTTAATCAAATGCAATGCGTACTTTCAAATTCTAATTTCATGTTTATGTTGTCAAGGTTTTTTAGTTATTTCAAAAAATATGTTTTTAAAAGCATTTCAAATTCAATTTTTGTTATCATATATTTCTGCATTTCATGAGAAAAAGTAATTAGCGAGTATAAACACAATTCACTATCAAACTGAAAGTTTAACGTGTCATCCCTTTCAGTAGGCTAGCTTTTACAAAAAGATGTTTTTTAAAAAACAAATATTCAAGTTCTTACTTTTTATATAAGGTGCTAAAATCTTCATCCATATTTTGTACAATTCAGTTTTGCTTATGAATAAAACAGAAATAAAATAATTAAATTATATGTTAAATATGAATTGCTTTGGATTATCGGCTTCGCGGCGCTGAAATCAAAACCTTTAAAGAACTGACACAACTCTTCAGCTTTCCGCCCGAGCAGGCGATGTTTAGTGTCTTTTTTATTTTATTTTACCATAAATATACAGCCGCATTGCCGATACATTTTGTTTTCAATTTTGCCAAGGAACAGCAAACAACAATGAAAGCACTTAACTTTTAAAAACCAGCTCTGCTTTTTTCATTAACGAAATATTCAAAAAACAACATGGCTTTTGAAAAGCCCATACTAGTTATTTTAAAACTTTTTGCAGCTAAGCATGCCTAGTCGCGTATTAAAAAATCGTTCTTTGAAATTAAAAATTGTTTACCTTAAAAATTACCATAAACTACATAATTAGTCGGTTAGAATGAAACGAACTTGGACTCAATGGCATTCTTAGTCAAACAGTAGCTGCCATCTATAGCTAGTACTGTCACGTTTTGAATTGAGTTTCGAGCCTTTTAAAATGTCTGAGTCAATAGTGCTGACAGAGCTTTTTTAAAATATTAAACCTAAACACATATCTGGTTTCACCCTTGAAAATATCAATGTTCTTCGAACTGCGACTTTTTTAATAACCTCTTTTTGAATTGCTGTGGTTCCTGTTACCTCTTGATTTAACCGCCTTCTTTCTATTTTAAATATTACATCACTGGTTTAGAAATTGACGTTCAAGATATCTGCATGTGCAAAGTTGAATATGATACTTAATCATTAAAATGCGTCAGCTTCTAATTTTGGCAAAACATTATAGAACACGTTAATTCTATCGACTGAACTCAGAACTTCAACAGTCGAGTAAATGATTCAATATTCCACTCAGTATCGTTTAGATATTGTTACTTTCAAGAACTGTTAAAAATTAAACTGTGTAAACTTCAAGTTTGGTTTATTTGAAATTAGTTTCCATTATCTAGTGGATCACATATAATCCCTGTCTTGCCTTTATATGTCAAAACCAACTGTTACTTTCAGTAGATATAAGTGAAATTATTTCTCATTTAAGTGCGAAGAATTCAGTCTCAACTTGAACAATTTTTTAAATAGATTTTGCCTCAACCCAAGTCACACATTGTAAACTTTTTGTTTCGAAATTAACCATACAATGGGACAACAAGAAAAGCTATTGTAATTTTAATGATAAATACAAGATTCCAGAATCTATGACAATACAAGATAATTCGTAAAGGTAAAAAATATATTACTTAATACATATAAAGCTTTTTCTTGTTTTTATTACAACTTTTGTTTAATAAATCAAATGGTTATTTAAACTAATATTGAAAATGTTAGTTCCTAGTCATACTGTGTCGAATAAGTTTTAATATTCTTTTTTGTATATTAAAAATCTTTCTCCAATAGACAACTAATAGCACTAAGCTGATTCTCAAATGCATCTCATTTCCTGAAAGTGAAAACTGTCTCATTTTATGCAAATCTACGTGCTGAGAATAAAATTCAAGTCAAAATGTTGTAGTTGCTTCCGGGAGTTCAAATAATTTGTCAATGGCGTTTTGTCATTATCATACGAGTGTTTTTCAATTTTAAACCAACAGCTCTAGTTCCCGAGGCATGGTGATTATATATTACTTTTTACAGGGTCTTTATAAGTTTTTAGTTTTCCAAAATAAAGACAAACCTGCATTCTTTCATGCATAAATAACATCAAAGGAAACAACAACATGAAACCACGCGATTTTATCGTTATTCAATCTGCTTTAGTAGAAGCACAATGACTGATACGAATCCTTTCGCTTTTCCTAGTATTAACTCTGCTCAATATCGTTTAAAAAACCTGAGAACGTCGCATTTGAGTGTGTGGAGTCGGTCTTCTCGTGTAGTTGCATGATTCGTGAAACGCATTTGACAAAGCTTCCACGAGCGTGTTTGAGTTTTCGGACACATTACACAAAAACGCGTGACACTCCACTCGTCGCGGGCGTTGTGAAACATGATCGTTGAAAGCAAAAAGTTGGTGTTTTCTATCCGCTGCAACATATGATATACGATTCATTGGCACAATTATCTCCACCATTTCGGGCTTAACATTGTTTGTTTCTCTAATAACGATTTCTTTTGGTGATATGGACAAACAGACCCTCGGAAGGGATTTTTCTTCGTGTCTGTGTTGTTCATAGAAATCTTTCAAGCATTCGTTTATATTCTCTCCTCCTGGAGTCGGACGTTCAAGTTTTCCAATGTATCTCACAATAAATGTCTGCGACGGTTCCAAGTCATATTTTCCTTTCTCGCACCCAAATCCAAACCTTTTTAACATTTTCAATTATAAACTCACTCAGCACAGAAGCTCACTAATTAAAGAAAAAAATCCTTTTGTGTATCTGCAATTATTTCGCCGAGATCGCGTGGTTGGAACGTGAGCGAGAGTGTTATTACTGCGTCCTATGGAGGCCGAAATTTGCGGTTTTCCCGCTACCGCCGCTAGTAACAAAATAAACAATAGATACCACAAACAGAATAATTAGATGAATTTTCGTAAAATTTATCGGCATAACCATATTTGGTAGACGGAACTCTAACTGGTCAACTATAACACCATAACATCTGATGGCTTACTCAGCGACAATCTGTCGTCAGCATCTTGACTACATCTAAAAGTGTTGAAACATAATTGAATCAATGACAGATAAAGATTATCTTATATACAAATATATATATATCTTTTTTTATAAATTGAAATAATGAAGCTGCATTGACAGAAAAGTGAAATATACATTGATATAAAGGATACTACAAAGGTTAGCGGGGGAAAGCAATTGAGTTACTGGGAAGCACCCGGTTATCAACTACTTTAGTGAAAAAAAACGAAATCTCGTTGAATAAAAAATAATCGATTAATAAAAAAACAAAACAAAAAAATATTTGCTTGTGGCTGCTTAGAAATTTACAGATTAATAACGTTTCGGCCGGTGAGAAATATCGTGTATTAAAAGTGCAAATTCTTACTATAAAATTACGAAGCTAAATATGAACTAAATATACTGTGAGAAATGCCAAATGGACTTCCTGCCTTTCCCATCATGCGTATTTATGGCGGAAGTGGCGTAAAGCGACGAAATAACTTGCTGATGAAAACATAACTTTAAAATTTTTGAAAAAAATTTTAAAAACAGATATTTTCGAATAAAGAACTGGGCTGATTTCAATTTTAAAAGTTAAAAC
>JANCMA020071834.1:0-15608 GCA_024336925.2 Zoanthus solanderi | reverse complement strand
GCCGACTGCGACCATTATAAAAAGCAAGGCCAGTCATCTAGTGAGTGTAAGAGCTGGATATTTTCAGATGATTATAATGACTTTATGCAGAGCCATCAAAATGAAACAGTTAATTCCTACTGAGTTCACAAGCTTGATTGTATTGGATATGTTCAAAAATGGCTAGGGAAAGTCCAAACGGGTTCAAGGAAAAAACAAAAAGAAAATTGACAGATGGAAAAACTGTTGAAGGACGAGGAAACAGACTTTCTGATTGCACAATAAAACAATTGCAAGAATACTACTGCAGTGCAATAACAACCAATATAAACAGAACCGCAAAGACAACAGAGGAAGTCAACGAGGCCATTGAAAAGAAGTACCCACTGTACCATGCTAGACGATTCCTTGCATGGTTCTTGGAATAGGCTTAAGCCTTTAAGGGTGGATGTATTTTATGTTTGGAATACCACGATGGTTGGTTGCTATGCAGTTTTCTTCCAGGACGCTACTCTAGGTCACGTGATCATATCTGCTTTGCTGCTGATTCTAAATGCGCTTTGTTCGTATTTATATATTCCGAAGTTAATAAATTCAATATCAAACACAATCTAGAGCCCAAACTCCCCCGTTTAGTAGAACAATATGTGTACTTTCAGCTCACCAAGTCCTGTAGGGTTAAAAGACGGTTTTTGTCACTTGTTTGGTTGCTTTCGCAGTTGAACCGAAATCCCAGTTTTAAAGTGTGGGGTGGTTTAAATTTACATATTTTGAGCTTCAATGAACATATTTTGGAATCTACGTTAATTTTATTGCTGAAAATATTAAATGAATTCGAAACATAGCCATTTAGCTTCGTTATCTTCTCTCGAGGATAGAAAAATGGCGTCCAGTCACCCTCCCTAAGACAGTTTTGTTTGATTTTTGCGCTACTAAACAATAAAACACTACCTTCCCGAATTCAAAACTAAGAATTGTTTTATGGCTACCAGCAGTGCTGGCGAAGATGCAGAGAAATCGTAAGTACCGAGAGTTTAAATGCTTGTTTTGATTCCGACTTGTGCTTTGGGTCGCCATCTTGGATTTTCCCGTAGTGAACGTGTTCGCCAGTTCATGCAATTTCGATAATTTTGTCTATTCCAGAAAACAAGTATTGTGCAATAGAAGTAGAAAATGTAGCAAAAGCGTGGGTCCATATCAAACTCATTGGTAACAAAAACTCTTATAGTGACGTCTGGCAGTCACGCCAACAATATGGCTCAGTCAAAAACAGCGCGAATTTCCATCTTTTTGCTTGCTCGTAAATTTTAGGTAAATTTTTTTAAAAATGTACTTGCAGATTATAAAACTATTATATATAAGGCTTGTATTTAGCTATTTGTGTGGTCCAACAAAGAAAATCTTGAACTGGGTTTTCAGCTGTGTTCTCGATCAGTTTGACCAAATTTACAAGGCGTTCTCGCCCAGCAAATCAACCTAGCTGGAGGAATGGGTTATATCTTTTGTACGCAAGCGCACATCTCAAATGTACCGCCAAATTCGAATAGAACAATAAATTACGCGCAATTTGGTATATTACACATGCAAATCTGTGAAAATTTACAACTGGGAAAATGCTTTTCAAAAGTCACGGTCTCGCGATTTTGTTTGTGTTGTTTAGTATAACTATTGCGTCGGTTGAGGCTACAGGAGACGAATCGTTTAATGCACACGGAAATTCGGGACTAAACGAAATCCCGTATTTTATACACGAAATAAACAAGTAAGAAGACTTTGGCTTCGGTCTCTGCATATTATTTTAAATGATTTCGAAATCAATCTTGTAGTTTTTTTTACAAAATAGAGTCAATAACTTATGCGTTTCGACATAATTGTCTCTTCCAGTCTTCTTCTTTTCACCGTTGCAAGGGATAGAAAACGAAAAGACGGAGAAACATATCAATCGGTTCTTGCTGCCATAGTTGAGAGAGTGCTCGAGGAATCCGGCATTCGTGGCGTTGTCATCAATAACCGCATTTTAAATGTTTTTCATAAAAAAATCAACGACCTTGAAAGGAAGTTTAAGAAAGAAGTTAAGCGTGGAGGAAAATGTGTGGAAGCTCTGAAAAATAAGTGGAGGGCTGGAAAGAATTATGAAATCAAGATTTATTACGACGAAGTTGATGTCCTTGTCCTGAAAGAACAGAACTGTAAATTACAAGGGGAAATTAGAAAACTGGAAGAATCACTGGTTGAAGACGAGGCAAAACGGTTACGGGTCAAAGAAAAACTCTCAAATGCTGTAAATAAAGCCCAAAAAAATGCTAATAATTACAAGAGAGAATTTAAAAGAGTTGTTCGAAAATTAACCAAAAAGAACAGAAAAGAGAATGGAAGGGGACCAGCCAAGAAAACAAAATTTAATCAGTATTGCAAAAAACACCAAGAACGAGTTAAAAAACAGATGAAAGAGGAGTGTCAGGAAACATTTCCTTTTTTGGGATTATACAACTTTACTGCTACTAAAGTTGAAGTATTCAATTCGGACACAAACAAATTCGACACTTTCACCCTTGTTGACGAGGATGAAATAAAGCTTACAGACAGGGAAACACAAGAACTAACCGATAAAGACTTGGACGACCTCAACATGTGGATTTACATAAAAGACAAATTTAACATTTCAAACGAAGCCTGGCATGAAATTGCCATGAAGGCTACCCCAAATGTGCCCAACAAATATTGTATTAATAAAAGAGTTAAACAACTAAACAAGTACTGGAACCTAAAACCCACCCCAGGGGGGGCAGAGGGTGTTCAGCAGGGATTCGAAGACAGCCTAAAGAACCAGATTGAAAGGCTAAGAAAAAATGGTACTCTGAAGGACAATGCATGAGACTTTAAGGGTAAAGCTCAGTGGAGATGGAACAAACATTGGAAAAAGATTAAAAGTTGTAAACTTTACATACACAATTCTGAATGAGAAAGACATTGCTATGGGAGAAAAAGGAAATTATGTACTTGCAATTATAAAAACAACAGAGGAATATGATAACCTTAGAGATAGCTTAATAGACTTAAGAAATGAAATGGAAAACCTCGAAGAAATACAGGTAAATGGCTGTAATTATAAAATAGATTACTTTCTGGGCGGGGACTGGAAATTCCTAGCACTGGTGTGTGGAGTGGGGAAAGCAAACCAAGATTATGCTTGTATCTGATGTAAGTGCCCCAGAGCTCTGCGATGGGACACCAGTAAACAGTGGTCTATCACCGATTCCAAATTTGGGGCTAGATCTCTCAATGAAATAGAATGCTTTGCTTCTACTAAAAAATTTAACTGTAGGAGAAAGCCATTGTTCAAGTTTATTTCTTTAGACCATGTAGTAATTGATACATTGCATCTTTTCCTTAGAATATCTGATAATTTAATTGATTTGTTTGTTAGAGAACTTAGAAGACAAGATTCTATTGATAAAAAGACTACTTTTTCAGATAGATTTTAGATGGAAAGGTATAAACATATGACAGGATATGAGAAATTTCTGAAATCCATTGGAATTACATTCAATTTTTATGTCAATAAAGACAGTAAGAAATTAGAGTATAGACACCTCACAGGTCCAGAAAAATTAAAACTTTTTAATTCTATTAATATCCATGCTCTTCTTCCCAAACAAATAAATAGAAATGACCTACAGCAATTATGGCAGCAATATATGAATATAATTATAGATCTCAAGTTAGACTACAATGCAGAGGACAGTGTTCTGGCTCTTAAAGCCAAGATAGTTTCTTGGTTCAAAGATTTTCTTAAACTTTACCAGACAAAAGATGTTACTCCATACATGCATGCCCTCTATTCCCATGTTACCCAGTTTTTGCTGTTATATCATAATATAGCTCATTACACTCAGCAGGGAATGGAAAAATATAATGATAGGGCTACCAAAGACTAGTTTAGATCTACGAATCATAAAGGTGTTTCTACCCTTGAACAACTGTTTTTAAAGAAAAATCAAATCCAGCTTTTGGAGGCTACAGGTTGTGAAAGGATAAAGAAGAGTTACAAATGTAAAAACTGTTCAAAATTTGGACATACAATCAAAACATGTATGTCAGCGTGTGAATATTGCAAATATCAAAATTGCTGTGCACATCTTGTTAAAGAAAATGGCAAATGGCAAACAAAATGTTTGTCAACAGCAAATTAACTATTACTTGGTAGTTTCACAAGCAGTATTAAAAATCTATACAAGTGTTCGCTTATTAACTTGTTATGAAAATTGTAGTGATAAGACTTTTGGAACTAACAATTTGAACTGTAGTCCTTTGTTGGAGTCATTCACTACAGTGTACAAGCTATCAATTTATAAAACTGTTTCTGTAGAAACACTGATGAAGCATTCCATTTATGTTATGAAAAATTGCAAACTCAAGTTCTTTCATTTGCCAAATGTAGCCTTATAAAATTTTAATTATTTTCCATATATATAAGTACTAGACAATACATGTCTTGGTATAAAGTGAGAAATATATTAGCCAATATATTTGTTATATCCCTTTTCTAGATTTTATACAAACTTACAAAATAGTTAATGAATTTTAGCCTCTTTCAAAATTATATAAAATATATAATATACATTACTGTATATATTTAGATATTATGCTATATTTCCATATAAGGAAATCTATATAGCTCACAAGTTCTATATTATAAGCAACAGAAAGGAATAAAAATAGCTGTTACTGTGTGTGCCACACAGCTAAATCTTGTAACACTTGAAAAAATTATTTTAATTATCTGTAGATTGAAAATAGAAATTAATATAACTTTTAAGTAGACAGAATCAAAATAAAAGAGTTTATCTAATAGTCAGACCCTGTTTGCGTATTCATGCTTGTTTCCATCTCCACGGACAAACATAAATACTAGTTGACAAGACTCTTCTATTTCTGATCGAATGTATCTGCCACCGATCAGTTTGTACTCTATTATGGGTGCCTTCTTCATTAACCAAAATCGTACAGTACCTGCAATAACATAGGCGAAATCTCCATTCTCATTCATGATTCTCTCATCCCATTTTACGCCAAGGCAGGTATCTAACTCACGATTGCTGTGTAGTCTGTAAATTTGTTTTCTTCTCTCAATATTTTTTTCAGCAGCAGATAAGCCAAGACCAGCCATGAAAACATCTTCTTCCACAGGGAGTTCAATCTTTGTATCTGGGTCTTCTTTGCGACCCGAGTAAAGCTTTCTTTTTATCGCTCTATACAGTTTGTCATTAAAAATTTGTATGCGATCTTCTAAAAAATCGGTACTTGGTTTAAATTTTTTATCAAGGCGAACTATAGGTAATTCATTGCCATCATATGGCCGCCACTCGTCAAACTTTTTATCGAATCCCTTAAAATGAATTTTCATTCTCCTTCGTGCGGTATCTACTTCTACAATTTCAATGTCATACAATTTATTATCTGATTTCTCCATTTTCGTCTTAAAACAGGGTGTAACAGAGGGAAATTCGTCAATCAAACGCTTTGGAGGTCTCCTTTCTCTTCTTGGTCGGTCCGCCATATTGGAAAGTTTAGACCGCATCACATACGCCGCGCGCTATTTCGCTGTTTCGAGTAGACTGGGACCGAGAAAAACAAATGTCCCATTTTGAGGGAAATGAGTTTCTTATGAAATCTTTTAACATGAGGTCTGTTATGGTGTCAGTTTCCATCTACTCTTTTTAACTTACATTTTTTTAACATACTAGCTACTGATCTGAGCTAGGCATTCAGTAGCCCGAGTAATCGCACCACTGTGCGTCTTGTTATTACTTGTACCAGCAGCGAAGCGCGGCACAAGTTTAGGTTTGACCCGTGTTTTTTTTTTTTAATTTGTGTTGAGGTCTTCAGCCACTTGATGTAATACTTAATATATTGGACAGCGACTGAGAAGCCAAGTCTTGCGTATACAGTCAGAACTCAATAATATCAAAAGCTTTCACATTTTATCCACAAGCAGGCACAAGTATACGCTCCTAGAGCGTCTTGTTTTGAAAAAAATCTCTGTGAAAACGACGTGAAACTAAGACTACCATAATGCTGGGCTGCCTGTGGTGTCTATAGTCTGGTTACTAAGCTTACCATGTGAAAGTGAAGAGTTCCAAACGTGGCGTTTTACTATAACAGATGTGAGGTTCCAATTGTTAGTTGTCGTTTTACTGGTGGGAATTCTAATGTTTTTTAGTGATTCATGTATTTGAAATGAAATTAATAGTAATTGAATTCTTTTTATCGAATTAATTTTGGAAACTCGATTTATTGTAACTCGAGCAAAATGTCATCGCGGCCCTCATTGGAGGATATTGTCATTCGACTGAAGGTACGTTTAACTCAGACAATATATCATTCCAACCATATTCCACAAGCATTACGAGTTTAACATACTTGTATTATCTCGTGTGAGAACCGTAGCCAGTTTGTTAGCTACTGAATACTGTACGCCAGACATGGTAGATTTGCTCTCCACCAACGCGGCCGGCGTTAGTGCCATTTTATTAGCAGCAAATACTTATTACTAGAAGTAATCAGGAATAAAAATGGTTTTCAAAGAACCAGCGTAGTTAGGATACTCTTTTAAGAACGGAAAGATGATGGTCAATAGTCGTGCCAGACTGTATGAAGTAGCAAGTGTAAGCACGTTGTCGTGTTTGGCGTGTTAACCTTGTCAAATTTCAGACAAGCTTTTCTTCAGTTCAGTCTTTTGATTCACACATATAGTACTTCAGTTCAAACATGCAGTGCTTCAATTCTAACGTGATTTCGATTATTCAAACCTGTTATTCTAAAATTAGAATCAATATTCTTCAATTCAAACATGGAATGCTTGATGCAAACAATGAACATGTCGTTCTTGAATGTTGATTTTAATAGTGGCAAAGTGGGACGTTACAAAAATTTAAATTTGTGAACCTATGGGATTTGTTGAGATAGTCCAAATGATCAAGACAAAAAAAATGTATCCTTGCCAAATATATCGGCATCTTGTTGCTAATTGTTGGCGAAATATTAGTATAGGTAATTGCATGGGGCTGAGTAAAATTAAGGATTAATTTCATGAGCGTTTAAAATTTTTTCCAAAATTGCCCGAGTCGCGGAGCGATGAGGGTAATTTAGAAAAAATTGAAAACACAAGTGAAATTAATCTTTATTTTACTCAGCCCCATGTGATTACATGTTTATAACATCAAGGGCAAAATTCTTCGTGTGCTTTCTTCTAAACCAATCAGATCAAGACAAGTAGCATTGTATGCCAGTCAAGTTTTTATATGTAAATTCATGCAACAGCTTTCAGGCAAGAAAATTTAGCCATGAAAAAGAGAAAACAAAACATTAAATCTATAATTCCGTTTCATCAACTTTGGCAAACCACAAAGCCATTATTGCCAAAACAACATATTTTGCAAACCAGCAACCAATCAGTGCCAAGTAATTTTGCCCACAATTAAAAAAAAAGCCCTCCCTCATGAGCCAATCAGCACTGAGTAATTTTGCTCTCTGTTATAAACACATCCTCTAATGACTCCAAAGAAATCCTTCTAAAAATGGCTTGGTTCTTAACGTTAGGTACCAAAATGCATTGCAGTACAAAAAATGCATTCATTCATGTTATTCATAAATAAGAAAGAAAACACAAACTGTTGTAAATTAAAAAACAATGCTTAAAGATTTATTTTAGGCATATATTTACATTTATGGCAAGAAATAATTTGGTTATCATGGCAACAACATGTAGATAGTTTTCCAATAATATACAACACTGAATAAATTTATGAGCAAAATTATTCATTTTCAAAATTCTTTACACTGTTGGATTTGCAGAGAAAACAGGGAAATGTGTACATTCAAAGTTCCAATACTTTTAGTTATAGTATATGTTGCCTCCAGTGACAAAACAGAACAATTATATCATAATATGAAACAGAGTTTTGGGGAGAAAATAATCTCTGCCAGCCTACAATCAGAGTTCCAAAGAAGTGGCTATATATATCTGACTAATATTAATAATCTATAACCAATTTACGATCAAATAATTATGAATTGCCCATAATGTACCACTTTCTGCATAATACATATCAATTTTTACTGAAATTGCTCCATGCATACAACTTGTAGTCAGTTGAAGCTTCAGAATATGATTATAGAATGTCAAAAATTATCAAAGTAAGGTACATTCAAAACCCTCAAGGCTATTAGTGTTCGAAAACACTGAGTTTCTAAGATTTCCAGTAAAAGTTTAGTATAAGTCGTATAGTTTAAGCTTTGAAGTCCAAATTGTTCAAAAGTTATGATGAAAACAACCTTTGGTGGTGGATTCCACTCCCTTGAACTGGATAGGATTAAGAATAAACAGTTTGAATTATTGAATTGGATGTTGAAAATTTGCATGATTAAATTGAAGAATTTCATGTTTGAATCAAACAGTTGAATTAAAGAATTGCTTTTCTTACTTCTAACGTGGAAAATGTTCCATAATCGTGCATAGCTCTGTGAGTTATCAATAAAAAATACAAGATGTATGG
Source organism: Zoanthus solanderi (assembly GCA_024336925.2). Taxonomy (NCBI): domain Eukaryota; kingdom Metazoa; phylum Cnidaria; class Anthozoa; order Zoantharia; family Zoanthidae; genus Zoanthus; species Zoanthus solanderi. The sequence goes on along the minus strand of JANCMA020071834.1, from coordinate 7,071 downwards.
ATGTTAATTTTGTCGAAAGTAATTGCTGTCTTATTCACAAAAACCTGAGATATCCACACTAAATTTACAATGATTTGAACTCTTAAGATGGCATGAACTAAAGTGAACCAAACTGTAAATATGAAATTCCAGCAAGTGCTCAAACATGTACTTACTTACTTACTTACTTACTTACTTACTTACTTACTGCCCATTATGCTCGTTGCATGTAGGGCAGCAACAAAAGACATCCAATCCTGTCCATTTTGGGCCTTTCTTTGGATGGTACTCCACTTATGTCCCATTGCTTTCATCTCTGCCTCCACTGTTCTATACCAGGTATTTTTTTGCCTACCCCATTTTCTCTTTCCCTCAATGGTCCAGTGCTGCGCTATTCTTGCATTGTTATTATGTCTATTCCTTCTGAGGACATGGTCTATCTATTCCATCTCCTCATATGTATACGGTAGTTCCCATGCACTCTTGTTCACATTTACTCAATAGCTCTTCATTTGAGGTCTTGTTTAGCCAAAATGTTTTCAGGATTCTCCGTAGGCTTTTGTGTGGAAGACTGATAGCTTATTAAGGTCATCTGTCATTCACCAACATTCTGATGCATATTAAAAGGGTGGAAAGGATGCAGCTCTAATACAATTAAAGTTTGGTCTTGATGCTGTATTTCTGAGACTTCCAAATATTGCTCCAGCATGTAGTGACATATTAACTTTGAATCAAGTATAGATAGCACAAACATGCTAGTAGCTAACTTGAAGCCACTATTTATGCACTATAGCCACGTTGGAAGTGGGCTTTACCCCTTCAATCTACCACACAAAATAGTGAGCCTAATTGCTAGCAGCCATGGACAGCTGTTTCAGCCTTTTTAGGCCTCATCAGCCTAGCATAGCTAGCGAACACGCTCAGATTCCCAAAACGAACATAGGTAATGGTAAAAGCGCAGTGCTTGTGGGATGTGGCAATAAAGATGAAGTCAAACACAGATAGCACAAATGTGCTATATAGTAGCTAACTTGAAGTCACTGTAATGGGCACTAGGCCATGTTGTTAGCCGGCTTTACCCCTTTATACTACCATAAAAAATAGTGAGCCTGATTGCTAGCAGCCATGCAGGGGCGGATCCAGCTAAAAATCTGATCGTGGTCCCTTTCAGTCCCCAATCAAAACCTAGGGTGGTCCGGGGTATGCCTCTCAGGAAAATGTTTGAAAACCAGTGCCTATGCCTGGGAACGCCTTTTCCAGCGTTTTGAGGGTAGGAAATATTTAAATTATGAACCCTGGTTGCTTGAGTTATAATTTCATGAAATTGTAAGAAAGGCGCTGTTAGATGCTCTAAGTATGGATATTTTTTAAATTGAGAAATAAAACATGTTCTCAGTGCCTTGATAGCCTGGTGAAAAACAAGGCGAACGTTTGGGAGAATTTGAGAGCAGATCAGCTCGAGAATTCTCACAAACCTTGCCGAGTTTTTCACCAGGCTGTGAAAGCACGGAGAACATGTTTTATTTATTTTATAAAATTATTTTCCATCTTAACAAAGAGAAGGCGCTTATGTATACTTTAATTTCTTTCATAAAAATGTATTTTCCGCTGTTATTCAAAGTAATTAGTTACGGTTGTTCTTTTCACACCTGCCGCACCCACTATTGTGCATTCTGTTTTACATGTATGTCCTGATTGGTCAGTTATGAGTATTTATACTCTCCGCTGTCTCTTGATTACCATTCACGCTTGCGGTTCCATACAGTTTATTTATCTTTCTGCTTTACGTCCACCTATTCGTGTGATGCCTAACGACCAGAAACAGAGCGAAGGTTCGTCCGTTCCGGCTGAAATTTTCTCGAGAAGAAACTAGAAGACAAAGGAAAGCAAATTGAACAAAGAAGTAAGTTAGATAAAGAAGTTGTGCAACTCAAGTTCAAAGGAAACCAGAAACAATTTGAGCTTAATGCTGAATTAGATACCATTTTTGAAAGTATTGAAACCGAAAGTCAAAGCATCCAGCCAAATTTGTCTCAAATCAAGAAGCTTTCCCAAGAAGGCAGGCAACGTATTCGAAAGCGGCAGAAGCTGATAAAAATCGCCGATAAAAGCAAAGACGGCTGGCAGGTCGTAGCCGAGTACGAATCAGACGAACTTGCATCGGGCTCCGAAGATGAAAAGCGTCTCAAGAAGGCAAGGGAAGCTGCGAGTCGCAAGAGACGCCGAAAGGACCATCTCTCCAGTGATCGTGGAAAGAAACCTAGAATTGCTTTGGGCGCTGATAATCAGCTTTTTCGTGGTAAGACAAAGAGCCCCCTCTTTACTTTGTATGTTCATATGTGTTTTGGATCTGCTTGCACATCCTACCATATTTCTCGTGTTGTTTGTTTGTATTACGGGAATTTAAGGGTAAAATGATTTACGTTCGTTTGAGCGAAGCGAATTAGAACGTAAATGTTGTTTCTCTGGTCTGTTTCAAATTAAGAGTACAGGTCTGTCTGTTTTATAAATGGTGACCATCGAACAAATCGTACTCTTAGGTGCCTGATAAACGAGGAGGGGACGCTTATTAATTTTGCTTTTTTCCAACCCCCCTCCCCCCGTTTATTATTTCTGAGTAATTATCTAAGCCCTCTGCTGCAAAAGTGTAAAAATAACAGAAATCTGTAGTGTACATATGTCGTCGAAACTTTTACTGGTAACTGAAATTGCGTTCTTTATTGACGAACACAATATAGTTTCTTTTCACTTTTAAATCGAAAATATTCAATCTAATATGATTGCCAAACTGGAATGTCTTTTGGACCATTATCACATTGCACCTGACCAGCTTGGCCTAATGCGGTTATTCCTAGTTTGGACGATGTTTTGTGCTCAACTTTGAAACTTTTGCCCCTTCTCTTCCTAAAAATCCGACCCCCCGTTTATTCCGATTCCCTCCCCCCTTTTATAAGGCACCTAAGAGTACTAGAGTGAAAAGGTTGTCCGACGCTCGTTAACTTAGTTACCCTCAATGATGTTTTACAATGGGTAGGTAACTGAATAGTAGTTTAATTAAAAGGCAAAATAGAAAGTACTAAAGTAGAAAGATCTTTACAGCCTTTCTAAACAATTCACAGTAAAGTTTTACCGTGTCGCAAGGTAAGAGGTTGGTTTCACCAGCAACTCCCCTTTGCTCGCTTCTTCTCTTTCTAAGGCTGAACACTTCCTGTTTAAAGCGCCAAGTTGCCAACTTTCCAATGATGGGCAGAAATGGCTTTGATGTGATGAACTTCAGGCCAGATAAAATGGCTTCTTCCAACTTGGTACAATGAAGAAGCAGTTGCCGTATGCTGTCGTTTAAAGCAAACGCAGATTTTAGAATATAGTTTTGTAGTAATTCTACTGATATAAACTGGCAACAATACTAAAAAAACAAAAAACAATGCATTGATTTTATATAGCGCATTTATCCATATAAATGATCAAATGCGCTTTACAAACAATTACAGAGCTGACAGTTGAGAGACTTGTATAGATCGTCCGCTACAGCGGCTCACAAATGTTTTTTGTATAATAATAATGCTCCCAGTAGAAGAAACAGACCACACAACATCGAGATCACCACCTTACTCTTTACGATAGATGTGCATGGGTTCTTTTAAGTCGTCCGACAGAGGGTCGGGAAACTGGACCTAGGGTTTAACGTCCTTATACGAGAAGATGCGAAGGTCTAAGCATTTGTTGATGATATAACAAAGGCAGCAGTTGGTCCGGCCGGGAATCGAACCCGGGCCTCCCGCACGATAGACCGGCACCTTACCAACTTGGCTAACCAGACGGCGGTACAAATGTAGATTGGAAACGTAAAATGGAGGGTAACTGGTAACTGGTGACTTTATTTTAACACGGTTAAGAACATCAGGACTTTGAAAAATGTAACATGTATAATAATTGAAATTGTAGTAATGTTAACTATGCTATAATAATTTATAACAATACTATAAATAATTCATTATAATACTAACTACTGCTAAACTACTTACAAAAGATATAACATTATTCAAGTAAAAAATAACATAATAAAAAAATGCCTGCTTTACATGATTGTCGTGTTTTTATTCTAATTAAGCGAAGAACTCTGTAACTCGATTTGAAATGGTTTAGATATCCAAGAACTTTGCTAACAGGGCAATTCCAAATGGTCTAAACAGCATTAGTTCAACAATTATTTTCACAAAAGTAACAGATGAATTGCACAAGAAACATGTTACGCGATCGGGACTACTACAATACGTGTAACTACAATACGTGTTGCTACAATACGTGTTACTACAATACGTGTTGCTACAATACGTGTAACTACAATACGTGTTACTACAATACGTATTACTACAATACGTGTAACTACAATACGTGTAACTACAATACGTGTTACTACAATACGTATTACTACAATACGAGTTACTACAATACGTGTTACTACAATACGTGTTACTACAATACGTGTAACTACAATACGTGTTACTACAATACGTGTTACTACAAAACGTGTTACTACAATACGTGTAACTACAATACGTGTTACTACAATACGTGTAACTACAATACGTGTTACTACAATACGTGTTACTACAATACGTGTTACTACAAAACGTGTTACTACAATACGTGTTACTACAATACGTGTTGCTACAATACGTGTTACTACAATACGTGCTACTATAATACGTGTTACTACAATACGTGTTGCTACAATACGTGTTACTACAATACGTGTTACTACAATACGTGTTGCTACAATACGTGTTACTATAATAGGTGTTACTACAATACGTGTTACTATAATAAGTGTTACTACAATACGTGTTGCTACAATACGTCTTACTACAATTCGTGTTGCTACAATACGTGTTACTACAATACGTGTTACTACAATACGTGTTACTACAATACCGGTTAGCTTAGGTTAAAAAGGCAAACATGATATCAAGAATTATGATAATAGTTTAATATTTAATTGCTTTACTGTATAATTCAGAGTTGACTTTTGCCATATATTGTGGAAAGCTTCTTAGATTTTAAGATCAGTGCCCAAGGGATCGAACACTATGAAGAATTTGAAAACAATGCTTACTGCATTTTTAATACATTCTTCCTCCTATGGCTTGCTTCACACCCATCACAAACATATACACCACATGGCACGGATTTCCATCGGAGATTTATCTTTCACACTAAATATACTATCTTAAAGGAAGTTAAAGGCTATCTTGATGTTGAAATAGACAGTACAAGAAACATTGGGAACTCTAGGCCGTTTTCTTGAAACCAACGACATTTGACTAAAGTCTTTCTTACTTGTCTTACAAAACCAAGGGCTAAGTCTATTGATGATTATACAAAAGTTTGTAATATTTACCTTCCCCTCCCTGCGTTGGCTTAGCAGTTGTTTCTTTCCCACCGCCAGTTCCCATTGATGGAGTCGTGAGAGATTGCTCGCCCCCACTTGGTGTAATGGAAGGTTGTCCTTGGCCTCCACCGGCTCCAGTTGATGGAGTAGCTGTAGGCTGGGCTGCTCCACCAGCTCCACTCGATGGAGGAGCTGTAGGTTTGGCTGCTCCACCAGCTCCAGTCGAAGGAGTGGCCGGAGGCTGAGCTCCAATCGATGGAGTGGCCGGAGGCTGAGCTGCTCCACCAGCCCCAGTCGATGGAGTGGCCGAAGGCTGAGCTGCTCCACCAGCTCCAGTTGATGGAGTGGCCGGAGGCTGAGCTGCTCCACCAGCCCCAGTTGATGGAGTTGCCGAAGGCTGAGCTGCTCCACCAGCTCCACTCGATGGGGTGGTCGGAGGCTGTCCCCCTGCACCTGTTGAAGGGGTTGCTGGAACCTGTTCTTCTGGTCTACCACCCGTTCCTACTGCCGGAGTAGTTGAAGCTCCACCCCCACCTCCCTCTGTTGGTCCGCCTGTCGGTTTGTTCATTTCATTGCCTGCTGCATCTTCAGGGCAGTTCACATTGGCTGCATGATCACAGTTCATGATTGCTGGGTTAAAATATTGTCCCTTGGGGCAGTACTTTTTAAAAGTTTGTCCTTGAGCGCATTGATAAAAAGCTCTACAGTCTTTAGGATCAGCATACATTCCATCGCTTTTGCCATTACAAAATTTTTTGTCCACTGAAACAAAGAAAAACTTTGCACTGAGAAAAGATTTAGTCTTTTGACAGAAAGAAACTAAGATGAAAAACTTATAACAAATTATTACAATCAGACTTTCGTAACACAGTTATCTGCACCCTTTAAAACTACAGGAAGCCAAAAGTAAGACAACTGTTTCTTTCCTATCTTGACAATGACTCAGTGCTAAAAATACATAGAACTATAATATAATTAAAATATACTTGATTTTTTTAAATGTTCAAGTGATTTTAATTGTTGTTACATTGTTAGCCAAACGCAGGCAGCACTTAAAATGGTCTCCTGTTTAGAGAGAACAATGCTTACCGGGAGTATCAGTTCCACTTCCTTGGCCATAGCACTTGATGTTATCAGGCTTCTTGTCTGAAATGTTTGTCAAAAATATATTCCCATGGTATAGGTTGCAAAACATTAAAAAGACATTCGATAAACTGGAATAGCATCGTAAGCAACGGAAATGGAAATAATTTTTTTTACAAATTTTATTTGGTGATTTATAAGATATGACTAAAGAGCTTATTTTTGTCTTGGGTTATCGAAGGTTCAAGTTTGTTATCACTTTTAAATTTGGATAAACAAGGCAATTAGAGAAACTACAGAAATGTCATTGGCCTTACTGTCATTTCATCATTAGCCGTGAATGTCTTCACGCCATAATCATCGCAATCTTTATCATCATTATCTTTATCATCATACTCATGGTCCTCATCATCCTCATCATCTTTATCATCATCATCATCATCATTTTTATCATCATCATCTTTATCACCATCATAATCATCATCTTTATCATCATCATCATCATCATTTTTATCATCATCATCTTTATCACCATCATAATCATCATCTTTATCATCATCATCATCATCATTTTTATCATCATCATCTTTATCACCATCATAATCATCATCTTTATC
>JANCMA020071734.1:0-15612 GCA_024336925.2 Zoanthus solanderi | reverse complement strand
AAAATAATTTTTTTCTTTTTTTTTAACTTATAAACATTTTAGCAAACACTATGTCAATAGATCTTATTTTCCTAAAAATTTTCAAGTCTTTTTGTTTTGATGGAATCTTTAGATACTTGTTTTAACAGACGGAAATGTGGACATCATAGGCAGGTATGAAGAGGGAGATTAAGTCTTTTTTGAGAGGCTATTCGTATTTACAGCTGGAAAAATCATGCTCACAACTGGGTAATTTTCCCGGCTCCTCGAGTTTGGAACCTCAAATTAGGAGTATTGAACTTTTAATATATTAATGGCAGATTTTTTTTACTTATTGATAATTAAAATTAACTAAACTAGGTGAGACTGAGTTAACTGAAACAATTAAGAGTCTGACCAAGCAACTGATTTTATTGCAGTTCCATATCTGGAAAGATAAAATAATATGATTTTGACAAAATGTATCTATGCACGAGCTGACCTTCCAAGTGTGCATTTGATAATTATCATGATTACATGCTTAAATACAATGTCATCACAGAATACTGAAAGATTTTATTTTCTATATTTTTTGCTGTCAGAATGGCTTCAGCAAGGTCTCTATTAAGTACTGCTAGAGAAAATTTTAATACCCATTGTCTGACCATTACAGTTCAAAGATAGAATGCTACATAAACAATTTAAGAATTATGTTACTACATAATATACTTTGAAAATAACAAAAAGCTATCAAGAGCAACAAACTGTTAGATAGGTATTATTAATTTTTAATATATACTATAATTGAGTTTCTGGTGACAAAAATTGTAGTATTGTAACTTTGCAAAGAATTAAACAAACACAACAAATAATTTACTATCACCCTCAACTTTGTGTCTGGTAACCGATGTAGTAGAAACATACTTAACAAACCACTAGATTCTGATTGACTGAGAGCTGTGAAGTTTTACTAACAGCAGTGCAAAAAAAAAAGATTTAATTCAGTGCAATTTGAAAAATAAATTGTCACTCTTGATTAAAAATAACAAGCATCAAGGGCTGATAAGAACCACTCAAATCATTTCATTTGTATATAATAATGGTGGCATCAATGATGTGCAAAGTTCAACATCCAAAGTTTTTGTATTTTTGCCAAAAGGGCTTTGCCAGTGTGTACAACAGATTTTGCTTTGCTATTTTTGTTTTTAAAAGGTAACCACACAAATTCTCTTGTTCCATTTGGAAATGAATTTGTCATCAAGAGTTTATCAAAAATTTCAAATTGCATTCTCCCTACAGCCTCATGAGATTTTGTCACTTTTGTAAAAACCCATGCATGCATATTATTTCCAAATTTAACTTAAGTCAAGTGATTACCTATACTAACAAACAATTTGGATTCCCTCAGCTAAACTTATAACAAAATAATATTGCACTAGTGTTGATAAGTCAAAGCCTTTTTTACCACGAAACAAATTACTGTAAACTTTCTTTCAAACCTTCAGCAAATCTCTTCACAGCTTCTCTAAGTATTTCTTCCCTGTGCCAAGCACAGCTAAACCTCACATAATTTACAAAATTTCCATCATTTGAACAAAATGGGCCAGGCCAGAATTTAATTTTGTACTTTTCCTCACAAAGTTTGGCCATTTTTCGTGAATCTATCTCATTGGGTAGTTCTATCCACACAAAGTACCCCCCTCTTGGCCTTGTGTATTTTGCTTGAGGAACAAGCTCATCAATGGCATCACACAATGCTTTCATGCGACCAGCATATACTTGTCGGGCATAAATTACATGTTTTGAAACTAGGCCTAATTGTAATGCAGTACCTAATACGCAAGACATGTAGTGATTGAATCCCCCACCACTTTGTAAATAGCTGCAGTTTTCAGCAAAGCACTTCACAACTGATGTAGGACATTCAAGCCAGCCAATTCTCAAGCCCGGACCTAGCAACTTGGAGAAGGTGCCATTGGAGACCACATTGCCTTTGTAATCAGCATCACTTTTCACATCATATGCAAACAAGCGTGGAGGAGCTTTGGTTACAAATGGTGGGCCATCATCCAAATATGGGAGGCTGTTGTAGACATCATCACAAACACCAAGTGCATTATGCTTACGCAAGACTGTGACAAGTTTTTTGCTCCTCTCAGCTGACAGGCAGCCACCTTTAGGGTTGTTGAATGTGGGTACCAAGTATACCAGAGAGGAAAATGGCTTTTTATCAGTAGGAGCACGGAACTTTGATGAATGCTCAACTAACAGTTTCTCAAGCTCTTCCACAATTATTCCACCAGCGTCGGTGGGAACTCCAATCACTTTCATATTGAGATCCTCTTTCAGCATCTTGATGGACAAGAAATATGTAGGGTCCTCCACAAAGGCAAAGTCATCTTTCTGAAACAGTGTACTGATTAACACCTGCAATCCCTGAGAAGCACCTGCATTGGCAATCAAGCTGTCACTCTCTACCTTGCTGCCATACTGATCAGTGAGGAACTTTGCCAGCTCAGTTCGGTACACAGGATCCCCAAGTTTTGCACCATACTGAAATGAACTCAATTTTCCTGAAGCATGAAGGGCTTCAGTAGCTTTCTGGATGAGTTTGCGGCATTCTTCCAAAAGGAGATCATCAGGTGCACCAACGCAGAGACTGATAAGTCCGTCTTTATCGTGCACATTCTCAAATAGGGTTGACATCTTGCTGAATACCTGTAAACATAATATTCAAAGTGTAAAACAGTGATAATTTACTTACTTGGTGATAAAAGGTATTTTCAGAGTGCCCTGCTTTGGATGAAAAAATCTACATGCTATTTAAGACCTCATCTACACAAGCAATTTTTATGTGACAACAAAGAATGGAGACTGGGATCTATGGATGACATCAAAAACATTGCCAATTTTATGTGTTGTCTTGTCTACACGGCCAATTTTCTGTATGTGAGAATTTTTATTTGCCACATAAAACCAACATGCCAGTTTTTCATCAAATATAATTGTCATACAAAAATTGTTCAATTTTGTTCATCTACACAGACAAATAAATATTGTCACATAAAATCTGCTGGTGTAGACAGAGCTTAATTCTGCCAACAGGCTCTGTACGGGTACAAAACTGAATTAGCTTCCACATGCCACAGAGCAGACAACAAAATGTTTTGTTACAAAATTTATGTTATACAGTAATTTAAGTTCATAAATAAAATTGGGTATTATAATGAATTTCAAGATGATGAATGATGCAAAAAAAAAGTACCAAATGTTTTCACAGAAATGACTTGGGGATAAATTTCATTGCGTGAATTAATATAGGAGTAAGGATTTTATTTTTGTATAGTTTGCATGAATAGTAACAAGTTTGCACCAGTACGGAAATTTCACCCTGAGCAAGTTTATGTTTTGATGAGATTTATTTGCAAACTTGAGATTAATCCCAGCACGTCTCCTGCAATGGGATTTGGATTGCGTTTGGCCTTAATTCTTGTTCATATTTAAAAAAATAAAAAAATGCAATAAAAAGTTTCATCGTCGAGGAGTATTGCACAGAATCCTGGAAACGTCATCAGCTACCTCGAAACACTAGTACTTTTTCAGCTACAGTGTAATATTTACGAAAATATTTAAAGCATATGATTTTCGTTCGTCGTTGACTTTTTCGATTTTTCTGCACTTCATTTCTGGCATTCAGTTTTAGAAATTTATGCTATCCAATTTTGAGATTTGAAGAATCACGTGGACATCACATGGCAATATGTACTTGGAAAAAAGAATATGAATCAGCAAAATTTGATGTTTTCGACTTTCTGATACAAATGAACAGTAAAATACTGAAATTTTACAGATAGTCTACATTACCTCTAATTCGACGGCACACCTAAATCGCTACAAACCACGTTGGAAGATCAAACGAAAAGCACAAAATCCAGAATTGCTCCAGCGGTATTTTAAGACAGCGGTGTTGCTTGGGAATGAATAGAGAAGTTATATAAGACGTACAAAGGGAGCCGTTATCAAGGAGGCTTTTGTCTAAAATTACACCTTACGTAGCCACAGGCAGCCCAAGCTAAATTTGTGTGATGTTTGAAATGATTGTGATAGTTAACGAGTACCTTGGTAGCATTATCAGTAAAACCGGTTGATCGTGCGAAGATATTAAGGCACGCACAAACAAAGCAAGACACGCATTTGCGCTGCTAAGGCCAGTGTGGCATACTACTTCCCTGTCATTAAAAACAAAGTTGAAGATCTTTTCCTCAAATGTCAAGTCGTTACTGCTATACGGATCCGAGACATGGTGACTGACAGCGGCATTGATAAACAAGATTTAGGTGTTTGTAAACAAATGCTTGTGGACTTATGGCAACAAACTGGACAAGAGCCCATCGCAATGGAGATAAAGAGCAGGTCATGGTGATGGATTGGACACACATCGAGGAAAGATGATGGTAACATTGCCAAAGTAGCACTGGAGTGGAACCCACAGGGGAAACGATAAAAAGGGCGACCAACACAGAGCTGGCGGAGAACACGTATGGCAGAGATTAGAGCGAAAAACATCACCTGGACAGAATGCAAGAAGAAGGCAAAGAACAGGAAGAAATGGAAAACACTAGTGGAAGACCAATGTTCCACCTAGGAACGCAGAGGATAGAGAGAGAGTTTAGAGGCCAAAGGAGATATCTTTGCTCTCCAAGCTTTTGCTTAAAAACACGACCCTTCTGCAGCTACTGAATATGAAGATCGAAAACGAAAACTCATCGAGAAACTGCAGAATGGAAGAAACACTAAAAGCAAGAAAAGTAAGGTGTCTGAAACAACGAACGATAAGAAAGTGAAAACAAGAAAGATAACAATTGGTTGGACGCACTGCTCTGATACCAGATATGTTACCGTTCGAGCCAGTAATGGTGGAGGAACGAAAGAGTAGACATGTCAGTTAATTCGTCTAAAGATGACATCATTGATGATGCCAAGAGGCTGTTCTTCCCAGATGGTGCTTCCTCTCTTGGCGACGCTTAAGAGATGTTTTTTAATCTTGCCAATTTTCAAGGGGAAATTATTCCCAGCTCTTTGGATAATGATACTAGCACGAAATTTACTTTGAAAAGCTACACTGAAAAGCACAAGCTTACGCATGTAAGACTATACCTTACCTCAAAGCGTACCTTGAAAACTTTCCAGAGTGATGATGAGGAAGATGAAGATGAATCGCTCATGAAGCCTATGATTCCTATAAAGCAACCTCCAAGAAAGGATACTTCTAAAAAGAGGGATCTTGAAAAAGAATGGAGAATGGGTCTTAGAGCTATGACCTCTGCTGATTCTACTTTAACTGCTACCTCAATTGATGCAGGTATGATACTAGATTCAGATGATGAAGATACGACTCCGCCCTATAGTACTGCGCTTATTGGTTCACCTACGGAGAGGAAAGCCGTATTGAAAGAGCAAGACGATGCCTTCCAAAAGTCTCTTCAAATAGATGCCGAAAAAGCCAAGACCAGTATGAAAAAGATGATAAGAGAAGAAAATTAGAAGACAAGCGATTGGATAGGTTGTCAAAAGTTCCACCAGAGCCCACTCCGGGCATGGGCGTTTCGGTTGCAGTCAAACATGTAAGCATTGGAAAGGTGAAACGCTTCTTCTCAGAAGATGATTTAATGGAAGATGTCTATAACTGGGTGGGATCCCTTTCATCAGAGCCTGAATTTTTCCAGCTCTGTTTGCTTCCTGGAATTACCTTGAGTCAGGCACAGTCTGTATGTTCATTGAGGGGTACTCTTCTACATATGGAGGTAATGGAACATAAAGTCTTTGATGACATTCCAAGGTAAAATATGAAAAATAAGTCAGCTAACAAAAAATAGCGCGACGTCGTATGTTGTCTTTTAAGATCATACTTTTTAGTCATAATGCTTGTTTTTTTCCTGTATAAAAAATCGCTTGGTAATTATTATTGCCTATTTTTATTTTTCAGTCATTTGGATTCAGCAACCACTGATCTAAAACAGTTATTGGACGCCATTCCTGACATTCTCATGGAGGGCGACGAAGATGAGAGCACAACGGCAGATAACTATGCAAGTCTTATTGAAAAGAAAAAAGTCGCCTTTAACAACTTGAGTGGCGGAGAAGCGTTCATTACACTAAGAAGGGATAACATAGGTGATGAACTTTTGAAAAAATAGAAGAGCCCCGATATCACAAATAAGCATGTCTACGTTAGCTTTGATGGTGAAACTGCAGTTGGCTCTGGCGTCACCAGAGAAATGCCTGCCTTGTTCTGGGACACTCTTTTGAGCGATTACTCCCAAGGAGATAGCGAGTTCACGATCCCAAGTTCATTATCTCTAGGTGTGGATGATTATGTGGCCATTGGCAGAATTACAACCCATCAATTTATAGAGTGCGGGATTTTCCCCAGTTCGCATCAACCAAGCTGCTATTCATCATATGCTATTTGGCGAGGTCATGATGATTGTAAAGTTTTTGCAATTGTTTGGTCCAAAAGGAAGAGAAGTGCTTTCCAATGCTCTTTCTCTTCAAGAGTCATTCCCTATCGACGATATCCTAGACTTGCTAGAAGACTACGGTGTCCGTGAGCAGCCATCTCCTACTAATATCAAAAGAATTCTGGAAAGAGTCGCCACTGAGTTGATATGCAAGCCGTATTGTCGCTGACCAACATCAAAAAAGGATTGGAAATGGGATCATTTTGGAATAACGTCACCAGAGATGAAGTCATATCCCTTTACGATGTCATCAAACCAACTCAGGAAAGAATGCCCCAAAGTCTCACTTGCTCCCCCTCCACTCCAAAGGAAGATCAAATTTTCTGATGGCTGAAAAGATACATAAAAGCATCAACTGACCAAATGCTGTCGCAGTTTCTAAGGTTTTGTACAGCTGGAGATGTCATTGATCCGCACACAAAGATTGCAGTTAATATGGCACTTCTCCCGCCATCAGCTATACGTCCAACCTCGAAAACCTTATTCTTTCGAATTCTTATTCTTCCAAGAAACTACGAAAACTATACGGAAATGAAAAATAACTTAGATCTTTATTTGGGGGATTCCACAAGCTGGGACCTACAAGATTAAGAGTAGGACATACAGCAAAGTTTGAACATGTTTAAATTATCCTGTCTGTAGGCTTTCTTACTAGCCGTTGTTGACATTTTTCAAGTTCATTATAATCAGTAATGATTACCTAAACGTTGCATGAGATGCTATACATTAAGATCTATGGTGTGCACGCACCAGCATTTAGTTATATACCAGGGATGTACTCTCCGATCGCTTTGTGACAGTTTTCGCTGTTTTTCATTTAGTGATCTTTGTTATCAGAATAGAAGCAAGTGCGAGTGCAAAACCTGAACATTTGATATTTTTTGTTATTTAGTCAAAACTAAAATATAAATCACTCGAGTTTATGTCATTTTCATCCAGGGCTTTATTCCTTGGTTTCAAAACAATAGTCGTTTTAAAGAAGATGTAAAAAATCACCGGCAAAGCAAGTTAAAGAATAAAGAGTAGTCTGTTATGTCGTAAAACGGTCAATTTATTATATTATAGTCGGCCTCAATAGCGTCATTCAAAAAAAGAGAGAAGTTTACAAGTACTAGAAATATTCGAATTATTAGTCAAATTAGTGCGTGTAGAATATTATTCCATTGGATACGAGACCCCTTTCAATGCAATTTCCCAAATTAAAAGATACTGAGAATGCTTTATCATGTTATTTCTCAGTAGTTAAGACCGTACCGGCTTTTAACTTCAAGACCAACAAGCAATATTAAAACGCTTGTCTAGATAGCCGGTAACCGGTCGCGGTCTTTAAATTACTAGATGACCGTCAGTTGATAATTTTCTCAAATTTCTCGAATAAATGCAGTTCTACCGGACTCAAACTGCTAAATAATAATTTAAAAGTAGCAAGCGCTACTAGTTCAGTTACCAAATATTTGACAGCCGCTTCGGCCTTCTTCGTACATAATGCAAAAATGACTTCGTTTGTGGCACTTAGAATTTTTTCAGAGACTGAGACTGCCGGCTTAGGTCGTCAAAATACTAGATGACCGGCAGTCGTCAATAATTTTCTCAAATTTCTCAAATAAATGTGAAGTTCCACCGGATTCAAACTCATAATGTTCAAAATATCGCCTGAATCTCAAGTGAACAACGTAACTTTAATATTAAGTATGGCTTGAAGTATGATACATAGAATTGTTGCAGGCCAATCTCATACCCAACCAGAGTTAGCTGGTAGAGGAGATCAATGACTCTGGGTACGGGATGGTGCTACAGTCAACAAATAAATTTTAACATTTCCAAGACTAAAGCTATATAGCGAACCTCTTAATACTCCATGATTCCAGTCATTCAGGCCTTCTCTTAGACATTTTATTGTAAACGGGGGTCTCAAGCATTAATCGAAGTGTCATTATAACCGTTTAACGGCATGTATCAGCGGCTATCCCGAGGGGTCGACCCCCGGGCGACCCACGGCCAACCCACGTGCTTAGCAGGGGATTTGTAGCAAAAGCATGCCCCGTACGCGGGGCATTAGAGCGCTTTTGCGTTTTTGGCAAAATGCCCCGGGGCCATACCCACGGAATTTGTACGTAATCTGCTGTCTCAACGTTCAGCGGTTTTCGCCACAGGACAAGCAAGCTCGCACGCTCGCTCGACGTTCTTCTAGCCATCGAGGTAAGTCATACTATTATCATTCAAATCAGAGATAAATTATGAGCCATCCATTGTCGGAAGACAGAACAAAGGAATGAGGATAGAATTTGTATAAAAGCTATTAAGGACTGACACTTCAAAAACGTTTATCTTCTAACAAATTTTGCGAATTGCGAGAATGTAAACTTGTCAGCTTCAATAAGTTTATAAAACGTGTTGCTCGATTATTTTACAGGGTATGAATGTGTTTTTTCCCTGCAGATCATGGATTGGAAAGCGTTTTTCATAAACGCTTGAATAGAAGCGGAACTGTCACGCGAATATGCAACAAAATTTGAGGAAAATAGGTACGGTTTTTGCGATATTTACAGGGCTATATTTCCTATTATGGTTTGACAGTGCCATATACAAAAATGCCTACACCAATGTATATTTTTAGCTTATGAATACCGGAATTTGCTTGTTCAGTGAGCTGTGTTTATTAAATATTTAGGCTCCCTTCGGTCAGACCAGAGGACAAAAATGTTCTAAAAACTGGAAGTGGAAAGTGCAATGTTCTGAGATATGGCACTGTCCAAAGAGAGAAATGTGTTTGAACTGTGTATTTAGACTAGGCTTTCTTGAAATCAAAAGTACAGTCGTTAGATGTTTATAATACTGTTTGATCAGATGTGACACAATTTAATTCACTCACTCCAAAGAAAATAAGTTTTTGACCATGTTCCAACATTGTACTGAAATAAGCTTTTAATATTCTTGAGTGATGCTTATAGGAATGGCTATGAGGGGAATGAGGAGGCCATTTGTTCACATCTGCGTAATGGGCTAGCCCCTTTGAAAATGTGGATTATTTAATATTTTTGTAGAAAAAGAGATAAAAATAATTTTTATACAGTTATTTTTGCCCCCACCACCAATTCACCTAATGAGATCAGTAATGCTAGCTTAAACAATTTTTGCTTTTAGTATTTTATTAAGCTTATATAATGATATTTATTTCAAAGGATGCAGCAAAAGCACCTTTCCCAATTGACAAAGGAGTTGTTGCAAGAGTTGGGCATTAAAGCGATTGGGGACATTGTGACCATCTTGCATACTGCTAAAAAACAGGTAAGCAGACTTGATTTGTAATAATTTATTCTGAGAATCCGTTAACTTTTTGAAATTCATTCCCTGAGCTACACAGTGTATATGTACATACCATTTGTAGATGAATCATTTCGTACATTCAGTTTATAGTAGGTACCAAACATTGTTTCATCTAAAAAACTGTTTACAAACTTTACCACTCTTTTCAACAAAATAGGCGTTGTTTAAATCTTCCACCATGTGCAACTTAATGTGCCCCTGCGATCAAATTTTATAGTTAATTTTTTAAAAAAAATAATGTAATAATTTTACTGACCAGTCCAAACTGTTTTTCAATCTGATCACGGCCACCATTTCATTTGCATGTTCCAGTAGTTTCAAAATAAGCCAAAGAAAGTGACGTCAAAGACTTGCTATGTATAATTACAAAAAATTGCAGTGTATAATTACAATATTTTTTTTTTAAAAAATGAAATAAAAAATGTTATAAAATTTGATTGCAGGGTCACTTTAAGATTCATTAATTTGGCTAGCATGTTTTCTTCTTTTCCACCAGCTACCACTTGTACAACTGAATCCCGATGATTTCCATCCTCACCAAGACCAACAGGTGAGAGTTTTTATTGTCATGAAATCAACCAACAAACGTTTTGGTGTTGTTTCTTTTTATTTAGAATACCTGGGGGGGGGCATGACGTTTGGCTATTGTTTGGCAAAAGCGATAAAAGGTTTCTGTATGCTAACGGGGCAGGTGAGCTCAACGGGCCTGGCAATAGTAGAAATGTGCCCTCTTCTATATTGGTCGTTTTTGCGTTTATTATAACACACTCGAACATCCTCAACTTTAATGTTTAGGATTTCACTAATGCGAAAAATGCGGGCGTATCCGACAAGTAAAATGAAAAGAAATCGAATATCTACTAGAGATGCATTCGGGTATTTAGGTTTCTTAGTAATTTCCGTTACAATTTCGTTTGAAAGAGGATCTTTGGGCTGAATTGGCCTAGCTAGCTTTCGCTTAGCTCCTTCAATCACCGATTTCACTAATGATTGTCTGTGGGAGAACTTGTCCCCACCATGCGATGGCCCCATCTGATATTATACGCTGCTGCTTCAATGACCGCGACAGAAAGGCCGTTGTCGGAAGCATTCTTCACTAGCTGTGAGGTACAGGGCGACTTGGAGAAGAATGGCAGGAAGTGCAACAACTCCTAATTTAAATCCCTGTTTCTGACAATAGGACGCCCATCGCCCATACCTTTACCTCCATTAGAGCTTTTACCGGAACGATGGGTTGCAATAAGAATGTCCTGGTGTGCATATTTTTTTTTAAAATATAGTTGGGGGAGACGTCTATTATGCAGTTGAGAGTAAGTTCATTTTTATATTTCACAGGACGAAAACGTGCATTTCCGTTTTTCGGAACTGTGACGGAATTTTGTTGGTTAAAGTTTCCGTTAGGTTTCCGTTGGTCGGAAATGTACAAAACGGTTTGATCGCATTTCCGTCAAATTTACTTTACGGAAATGTAATTGTTAGCATTTCCGTTGCATTTACGTTACAACGGAAAAACTTTTTCTAAAATCCGTCATATTTCCGTGTTTCTCCTTTTCATTCTTTTCCCCACCACTGCGATCTATTAAAGTTTAGCTCGTTTGGTCCTCATTTTGGCTTCCCTTATCACTTCGATTTCTAAATTTTTCTTTATCGCTTATTGGCTTTTTCTTGAAAAAGAATTAGGTGAATTAGTCACATTTAAGAGTTTAAACTTATTGGTATCGGGGATTCAAGACAATTCATGACCATTGATAAAATTATTTTCGGATGAATTCTTCTTGACTATTAATGCTTAATAAATTTGTTACGTACGCTTGACTAGGACTTCTATTTCAATCCATTTCAAACAACAGCAACCTCCTGGATACGGCCTAGACTAGATAACGCAAACCCTAAAAAAAATTGTCTAATGATAGAAATGCATCATTGCTAATTGCAATCCTCCCCACGACAGACAAGTTAAAAAGGGACCCTTGTTTTGATCTTTTGTCACAAAATTCAAAGTCGAACACGACGCAGATCTCTCATCAACTCTTTTCAGTCTCCCTTATTTTTTTCTACGAGTTAGACTAACTAGACTAAATGTTTTCTTTTGCAAACAGATGATACCACTCATCTTGTAAGCGTTTAGTAGCAATGATTTGTACATGAAATTATCAAGACCTGAATCATCTTTTACGTAAAATAGACTATTTTTGTTCACTACATCAAGTATATACAGTTTCAGAAGAAAGTAAAAGTCAAGACAAACCCGCTGGACACACACTTCAACGTTTCAAGGTTAACTTTTTTATTTAAGAAATAACTCATGTTCCTATTTTAAAAAATACTATGAAAAATAATATTCTAATCAAACGTGGACGTTATTAAAAGCTAATTATAAAATATCATTCAAATATTTAGAAATGAGATTTTACGTTTTTGACGTTAAGGAATTGTTCACTCCCCCTCAAAAAAAAATTGCTTTTTTACAGCTAGTGCTATTTCCATAAGGTGCTTGAAGCTATGTAATTTTAGTAACTGAAAGGACGGTATTTTAATAATCACTGACACTAAATAAGAACCGAAGAATGTAGAAATAGTATTCAATTACTGAGTTTCTAAAGCAGCACGAACTTATCAACTTGTAGTAATAAATTGGGTAAAATTACAAAAAAACTAGTACTTAAATTCTTACAGTAACCCGCCAATGTAACCCAATAACTGGCTTATTAATTTTTTACACTTTTGCACCAAAGAGGTGTAATTAAAATTTCCAGTATCCTAACCTGTTTCAGTCTGACATCAGTACTATTAATAACTCTTGGTAACGGTTATCACCAATATCCTGACACGTGAAAGATAAAAATAGTATCTTCACTGTGCGAGATGAAGATATGATTTTTAAAGTTAAAGGAGAAATCCTGGTATTTCATCAGCATTAAGTAATAGTATTAGTATGCTATTATGATATTATTATACTAAGATCCTAGCACAAACTGGAGAAAAAATAGTGTATCTCTGTCCCAAATATAGTTTTTCTGCACAAACAAATCGAGAATGAATTCTTTGGATTGGTAGAAAAGCACAAGGTCCAGCGCCATCAAATTCTTTAGCATGCCACACTGAAATGGGGTTGCCATAGCCAAAGTCTGTAGGAGCGGGCTTCAACCACTTCACAACCGCAAAAACATGGATATGTTGCTTTCCTTCAATCTCAACACTGTGCATCATGTAGTGACGAACAAGCCCAGGTCTGAACTGACCAGGATTTAATTCACCTTCCATATTGCACCATGAAGCCATTACTCGCCCATACCGACGCAATCTGGATTTAATTTCAGAACCATAGTCCTCTCCATAAATATTGACACTTGAATATTTCTTGTATAGAGTAGCCATTTTTAAGGAAGATTCACTGATGTTTGAGTAAAGTTTAAGGTAAACAGATCGAAGTGAACTGAGTCATCATTTTCAAGACTGGCCAGTTTATAACATTCACAGAGAAGGACACCTTTCAAGTTTCCCCAGACTGACTCTTTGCCAACAAGGGATCCTGTAGAGGCCATTAACAGATGCACAGGTACTTGGCAGGTCGTGCTTAAGGCTGAATCTAGTTGGCTTAAACATGGAGCATGAAAAAATTCTTCATATTCTTTGGGCAAGCAATACTGCATGCCTGAAAGTATTCCAGAGGTCATGAACTTTCGCATAATTTGTATTTCCACGGTTCTGTTGTTATTATGGTACGCACCCAGAATTCCATTATACCGTTCAAAACTAAACAGCCAGAACCCATAGATGCTGAAATTGAGCTCTTTCCATATAGGCTTTCATATTCTTTTAAAAAGTGCATGAATTTATTGTCAGCAATCATTAAGTCAGTCTTAGTGATGCAAGGCTTGCATAGAAGTCTACATGCTAAAACAAATGATTGCCAACAATGCATATCATTCTCAGGCAGAACATCTTTCAACACATACATTGAATACAATAACACAAAATGTTTCCACTGCCCAGCTGTATAGCCACCATGATTGGACTGAATGTTACTGGGAAGTCTTCCCAGATCAGAGGTGGCACAAATCTCTTCAATCCTATCTTGAATCTTGGATAAGTCCGCCTTTGTTATAATATTCTGCTCTAACCATTTCGTAAATACACGTTTAGCAGTTCCCAAGAAAAGGTTATGCATGGGATCTATCACACACATTGTTACACTTGAGTAATATGGTAGTTCTAATAGAACAGTGTATTTACATCCCAGTTTGCTTTCCAGCTTTTCTTGAACAGTTTTGCATCTACAGTTCTTCACTCGCATAGCATCTCTATGATGCTGTTCAGCTGTTCTCTTTGGCCACAAATTCCTGTCCTCAAATCCACTGTAGTCTTTCTTTTCTTGAAATCCCCCTGGGAAGAATTTATAGCAGTGGGAACAGCCCCTGTTGGCCTGATGTCCAAGGAATCCACAGAGCTTCCGTGCTGCTGGAATATCTGCTGAACAGCACAATAGAGCAGCTTGAATTTTCACTGCATCTTTTTGGTTATTGAATGTGTGGACATTAACTCCATTCCAAAGTGCCTTTAACTCATTGACTGCAGGTTCTAAAAAATGGTTCAATGATGATGGTTCTTTTTTCAAAGCTGGAATAATTCCCACCAGTATGACATTTTCTTTTTTAAACCTTAGATGCCTCGGTAAGTTCATTAGTACCATATACATCACGCCAACAGAACAGTCATTTCTGTGTTTAAAAGGCTTAAACCAGTCTACATTCAACATAAGGCCATATGAATGGGGCACATTAAGGAAGTCTTTTCTGTTTTTCCATCTTTGAAAATCCTTCCATACTTTTCCATCAAAAACATCTGCATAAAGATCATCACCGACATTTCTTGTCCGCCATTTTTCACACTCTTCCTCAAGTCCAGGCCTCTTTAACAGATCTTCAAGAGAATCGATAATGCTCCTATAGCAATAAGTTTTAATTGCATAAAACTTAGTTGCTCCGTTGGTTAAAATAACTTTCTGAGCTAACTGCGCACCGCAGACCTTTGGGCTTCTAGCACGGGGATATGCTACATGGCTGCAGGTTTTTGCCACAGTCTCCTGACCACTGTGGAACAATATTTCATTCAGACTATACAATTTTGTGCACTTTGGGCAAACAACATATTTCTCAAAACAATCTCTGTCAATTTTCAGAAGCTTCCTCGCAGAATAAAGAGTAGTTGGGATATTAGTAGCCAACACTAAAAAAAGTTCAAGGTTCATGTACTGCTTTACAATGGTTCCAAAACAATAAAACAATTGCTGGAAGAACTTTAACAGCTGTTCAATGGCATTGTCACTAACATAGTTCTTATATTGCCATATTAAAATAAAATAAATGAGCCATGTCAGTATTATCTTTGACCGCTGATTCTCATCAAAGTGTTGAGCTGGTTCTGGCAGTTCTGACAAATCGTCATTAAGTGCACTTTCAAACATGTCCTCTGAATCTGCATCAACATACTCTGGTCCATCATCTTCTTCACAGGATGACTCATCTGATTCAGATTCAGATCCTTCCTGTAAATTTACTAAATTAGTAAATATATAAACAAATTTTATGATAACTAAAACACAGCAATTGAACAAGTGAACATCAGTTGAATAAATGAATACACAATATACATGTATATAAACAGGAAAATGCAGATATAGTGCGGATTTTTTATGGTTGTTATTCTAAAAATTTAAGTAAATTCAAAATGATTTTTGCAATGCATTTTATCCGTCCAGTAATTAACAAAATGTGTTGTAGTTATTTGAATTCTAAATTGATAG
>JANCMA020071635.1:0-15614 GCA_024336925.2 Zoanthus solanderi | reverse complement strand
ATGTATAGTATGAAACAAAACCATGGGTTAAACATTTAACCCTGAGTTAGTGCTAATCGGCTTTTGAACAACTGGAACCTGATGTATAGTATGAAACAAAACCATGGGTTAAACATTTAACCCTGAGTTAGTGCTAATCGGCTTTTGAACAACTGGAAACTGATGTATAGTAGGAAACAAAACCATGGGTTAAACATTTAAGCCTGAGTTAGTGCTAATCGGCTTTTGAACAACTGGGCCCAGTACTGTGTGTAGGATGCTGAATGACTGGCATGTTCACTCAAAGGTCAGTCCAGCAGTGGTGTTGGATCATTGCTCTCATCGACAGACAATACAGCCTGAAGACCTGAGCAGTAGCAGTAAAAATGAATTAAGAAATAGAAAAAGAGAGACTCAAAACTAATAGTTATGTTATTTATGATTTTTGTGTTTAGGGGTCTTGCAAGTCTGAGAGTTCGTGAACACAAAGTTCTTGGGCCGTATGTGGAGGGACTAACCAAACTTGTGGTTTCATCATTTGCAGTAAGCACTTTTTCTTCACAAAGTTTTAATCCTGACAATAGTTTTTTATTAAAATGAAATCTCAGTTTTATGTGACTTTACCATGGTGCTACATCTTGACAGAGTTTGGGCACCTTGGAATGACATCTATCATGGTCTCTTGTAATTTGCAGCAACCGAGTTGAAGTAATATTTTCCCTGATTGTTCTTCTCACGCCATACTGATACCTGTATTTCTCTGTCTTCCCCTTGCTCTTTTTCCCTCCACCATGCCAGTTAAAACCTTGTTCTCCATTTTATCCCTTCTCATAGCATGTACCAAGAACTTCATACTGTCTTCTCACAATGTTAACTATCTCCCTCCCTCTACTCACCTGTCTCAGTACTTCTTCGTTTGTCGTCTTCTCCGTCCACAGAACCCTCATCATTCTCCTCCAGTACCACATCTCTGCTGCCTCCAATTCTCCCTGCATCTTCTTGTTCAATGTCCACACCACTGCCCTGTACAGCATTGTCAACCATAGGTATGTCTTGATCAGTCTCTTCCTTATAAAGTACAAGAATCAATAGATATACTCTTACACATCAAAACTGTTTTCATCCTTCCAAATACACTATTTGCTGATGCTATTGTCTTCTTCACTTGTTCTAAAGGTTCTCCCTGCAAATCTATCCTCACTCTGACTATGTTATCAATTACAAATCACAGGATATTGAAGCTTTGATTATCGAGGGAAACAAATCAAGAACTGTCGCAGCAACAAACATGAATGCCGAGAGCAGCCGATCACATGCAGTGTTCAACATTGTTCTAGCAAGATCAGAATATGATAATGCCACTGAAGTAAGTACTCGTGCAAGAGAAGTATCACAGTTCAATTATTTAAATGTTGGCTTTTATTATAATGATGGTGATGCAGTGTTCTCATTAGAAGCCGGGACCAGGGTACCAGTACCCGTGTTCTTTGATCATAGTACCCGTGTACTTCCCATAAAAAATTAGACCTTAAAAAACTTTAAAAGATCGACATTAGAACAAACATCCTTAAGCTGTACTTTTGGTGCTTTCGATTTATTTAAAACGTTCTAACAAAAAAATTTAATCACGTTCAAAATCACGTCGAAGGAAACCAACATCGCTCTTTATATGCAAGTCGTTACCAAGACGCCTCTCCCACATCTTTGCTAAAAGGTGTTTAAGAAGTGAATTTTTTGGCCCTGTCAGAATTTTAGTAAACTAAAATAGAAACAAAGCAAGTTCAAGCTGAAACAAGGTAAAGCAAAGTGAAGAAAATTTGAAAATATTCCTAAAAATGTAGGAAAACTTTCCCTGGAGGAACATGTGCCGAAACAACATCCCCACGAAGGAGGCAAGCGCCTCCAACACAAGCTAAGTTTATTTGTTGGTACCTTCCTACTTCACCACAATTACCCTCCTACTTGAAAAAATAATGAAACCCCTGGGCTTTCCCCATTTCTTCTTCCCATCTGGGGCGCACGTCTTTACACCTTTACCAGGCGCGGATCTAGGAAAAATGTTAACCAATTTACTGCAAAACGAGCGCTGAATGCGCAAGCTCCTTGGGGGATCCGGTGCTCCCCTGGGAAATTTTTTCAATTTTAACTACCTAAAGTACCCTTTCCTAAAAAATAAAAAATAAATGTCAAAACTATATTCAAGATTCAACTTACAGTTTACTTTAGTTAGTTCAAATATATCATACATATCTATGATTCAGCTAATGGATTTACTTACCATTGTTGGAAGTAGATGAACCCTGGGATTCAGCTTATTTATTTATTTTTAAATTATGAAAATTCTGACCGACTTCCGTAAAACGGTGGAAACCGGTACGGATCCGCGCCTGATTACAATCTCAATCCCTGTCTTTTTTTTAGAACAAAGCCTAACAGTTACCTTCTTCTTTATTCACTGTCTTGACGGCGGCTCTGCGTAACAGCTCATCCGTGATGACATGATGTTGCCATTCGGGCTTTCCCCCAACATTTGTTGCTCAGCACGGGTGGGGTATGAAATACTTTCTGAAAAAACTTGGGTTGATCCCCCCAAACTTGGGACAATTTGTCACAAAACATCTTTGTCTATAGCTACTATACATACTGGAGAGCCTTAACAAATACAATAACTAATGGTTCCAAACCATTATATCTTCAATTCTAAAATAATTTGGATGATTCGAGCGTTTTGATTGGTTAATAAGTGTCCTTTCATAGCGCTATGAAGCACGAAAATGACGTGAGCATAATTGTTGGCTGTCTCCAAGATGTGAAAACTTACAGTTCCTAAAAGAAATAAAATTTTACACACGTGCCTCATTTATCTTCTTTCTCTTTGTTAATTCGGGAAATAATTTTATAAAAGAAAGAAAATATATGTTTTCTGAGCTTTCAACCGAGACGTTTGGGAGAGAAGATCAGTGAAAACCCGCGATCCAGTCGAAATGGGCAAAAACTAAGTTTAGGACGTGATTTGAAGAAAGCAATGTTTTTCATATGGCACAAATGATTTCTGTTCAACGGACTTTTGGAGTATTTAAAATTATAAAAATGGCTATAGAGTTTAGTTGCACTTTAAAAAATCTTCCTATAATGCAATGGACATTGAAACAAAAATATGTTTCTGTAGCAGTTTTGTTTCCTGCTGTTTTTGCATATTTTCCTAATTTCATCTTTCAAATAACATGTAATTAGACCAAAAAGTTCAGTCTTGCTTGAAAAGTTTAAAAATCTTTCTCCATTTCAAATATAGATAGGAATTTACGCGCGCTCTGATTGGTCAAAAACCCATGTTTTATCAGAGTATAAAAAGAAAAAGCTTGTTTTGTTGTTTTTTGGCGTGTAGAATCTATATTATATAGCAAATGAAGAAGTCTAAGCCGTTTTAAGGCCGATACACACGAGGGAGCTTGTTCCCGGAACACGCTCCCGCGACAGATTTGCTCCAGGAGCTTGCTCCCTCATATTTAACCAGTTTGGATATGGAGCAAAACCCGGGAGCAAAATTTTGTTGCGTAACAATTTTTTTCGCATGAAATCGTTGTTACAGACGAGGGAGCTATGCTCCGGAAGCATGTTGCGGGAGCGTGTTGCAGGAGCAAGCTCCCTCGTGTGTACCGACCTTAGACTGTGATGAAACACTTCGCTGACTGACTTTGGGTCGCGAAACGCAAGAAGTAAATGCTGTATGTACGGATGACGTCACCAAGATCTGGGCTGCCTGTGTTTAAACTTCACATGTCGATGTCATTGTCCACTTTCGTTTTTTTGCAGCAAGCGGATTTTAAAAGGGGAAGTGTGATTATTGAAAAAAATGCCGAACAAGAAGAATAAAAACCAAGGGAGAAATGCATTTTACTTCTTTATGGTATCTTTAAAACCCCAGCTTGAGCGGCAAGGAGTCATTTTAGAGAACGGAATGCAGACTTTAGCCGAAATTGCTGGCCCAAGATGGAAGGTATGTTGTTTCGAAAATATCCGAAAATCCTTATTGACTTTGACTATTTCTTCTATATAATATATACTTAAATTAAACAGTAGTTTTTGTATTTGGTAAAATAGTGTGATTTGCTTTAATAAGGATCTCGTAAAAGTAAAGATTCTACGGATCTTGCTTACTGAAAATGTTTCTTTTTGTTTCGTTTGAATTTGACATTTTGAAATACAACCGTTACCTATTGGCTTTTTACTGAAATTAAGATATAACTAAATTGATTTGACCTCAAAACATTATCGCCAAAATAAACGATATTGAATTTATCCAGAGATAGTGTCATTTAGAAATGTTTTCACCCTTTATATCAGGTCATTTTTTTAGAACAGCTTACGGTAGTTGGCTTACCGAGCGCCTCTTTTATTGGTAAAGCCGTTTGTTTTTACATTGAAACGGAAACGGATCATTCCAGCTGGCAGTTTTAAATGTTTACAAGTGGCACTAAGAAAAAAAATGTGCTGGGAGTAACTACAGAATACCCCATATTTCTTGATTTAACCGCGAACGACGAATTTATTTCACTGGAGATAATGGTCGTTGATTAAGTGTTTTTAAGTTCTCGTCAGGTATATAAAATGTGTTTGTTTTTCTACTCTAGATGGACATGGAAATAAATTAACTTAAAGCGACCGTTTTGATCATTATGATTAACCCTTCCCATGAAATTTTGCTTATTATTGGACTTGAAACAATGAAGAGCATTTCATCCAAGAGTTTATTAAATTACTCAAACTTTAAAAGAGATTTCATTCTGTAGAGCATTCAATAAGAATAATTTTATTTAGTATATACCACACAAGTGAATAGTACTTTTTGCGCACGCTGATTGGCTAGCTCAGAGGTGATTAGCCAAGTACAATTCACCTCCGAGCAGCAGAAGAAAAACAAAATGGCTTCCTGTTTCGCTTCGATTTTAAAATGTCACAAATAAAGTTACTCTTTGGTCCACTAGTTATTCAGCTTTTATGGTATATACTAAAACAAATATTCACCTTAGTTCCACTTCATTGAATAATTTTTAATCATTACCATAAATAGTGTAAGGAGCTAATGTTTTGTTGCCATGTCAGTCATTTGCTCTGTTTAATGGCAAATGCTCAAAATTACTTTCAATGACACGTTTGGGTCTGTGCTCTAAGAAATGTTTTCGGGTTCTGGATTCTGCTGCGACGGAATTTTCACTTAAAATAAAAGAGGCTATTCATATAAAACGTGAAAATCCAAGTCTGAATAGCCAAGTCAAGCATGTTAATCTTAAGCTGTTCTTATAGTTCTATTGTTAGTTTTCTTTTGTTTTTTCTGAATAATAATTTTAATATATTTTTTTTCAATTATATTCTCACTTATCAATATGCAATTAGTTGCACTGATGATGGCAGTAGTACTGCCGAAACATGTTTGCAATGAAAAAAATGTGTTTTTTATGAAATGTTTGGTAAATGTTCTGCTATGTAGACCAATGATGATTTAAAACTTTTCAGTTTTAAAATAAAAAAAATAAAAAAAATAATCTGTATTACAGATAGCACATTTGTCCTAGTTTATGTTTGAGACTGACCTAAAAATGTTTAAAATTTTTGAATGCTAACTGCACCCTTCATTAGAGTTAAAAATGCAGATAGTTGAATAAAACATCAGATTTAATGTTTGCTTTACAAAATATGATTTATATGCATGCAAGAATTCCTCTCTTTTTTTGACTGCATTGCCTCTGCTATCAGTTTGTGAATGCCATGACTCTAAAAATAACTGTTGGTAATTATGTTTGCCTTTTTCTAAAACTTATAGTCACATACTGTAACCAAAGTTAGTAGAGCCGACTAGTTAGGAAACTTGATGACTTTCTTTGTTATATGTTTTTGTTCTCCTTTTCCCTATTGAAATATTTTGTTGACCATGCACAAATAACAAAAGGCTTTGAGATGTAAATTGGCAAACGGTCAATAGACTAATGAAGCATCACACCTAGAACAAAAGATCCTAATGGTGACCATGCACACGATATGAAACAAAGCAACATTGTAATCTTCTTTGTATTTTGCTAAAGTTTCCTAACCAGTCCACTCTAACAACTTTGCTGTAACTTGAATGGATGTCATGGTTTGTTGTTTCTTTTGAGCAGTGCAAATTTCATGAATTCTGGGAATTGAAAAGGTCACTGATTGCAATTCTGGAATAGTATTCACTTGAAGCCAGTAAAATGGGCACCAAGGTCACATTGGAATTGACCCATTAAATCTACCATAAAAAATTATTAGTAATAGGCCTAGAAATTAAGGTTTTCAGGCACTAGCAACAAAATGCTTGTGAGAAAATTCTCACTAGCGAAAAGTCCCAGATAGGAGAGTAGTATTAGCAAAGCCAATATCCCTGGAAAGTATGTTCTGTTTGCCATTAGGAAAACTTTATATCCCAAAAACTAACAATGTTGCTTTTTAAAATTTTAAAACAAGTTTTTTTAATTGCTTTAACTTAAAACTTGGCTCTGCTGTATATACTACATCGCATTTTGTTTCAAATGGAAGTTGTTGATTCACTTACAATTTATTGATTCCCAGAACAATACAGTGCATAGAATCTTGAAACAATTTTTCAGTCCTCCCAGAGCTTTCAGAATGTTTTGAAGTAAACGGTTACTCCAAAAAAGTAGGCGGCTGTGAAAAGAGATGAACCAGATGTGACACCAATCATAAACATTTTAAGGGATTATGTTAAGCAAAACAAATGCAACTCCAAAACAAAGTACTCTTATTTTTAATTAAAGCTCAATTTGAGGTGAAACATTGAGGTGAATGCGACATCATTTGACAAAATCGCCAAATTGTCGGACTTTTTATACCTCATATCATGAAAAAGTAGCTGGCGATGAAACGTGAAGTAGCCGGCGAAGCTCCGGCAGTTGCCGCCTTGTTCTGAAAGCTCTGGTCCTCGAGGAGGTACTAGCAAAATTTTGCTAGTGGAAAGTTTTTTTGCTAGCAAAGCTAAACATTTCAGTAAAACCCACTACCATTTTTGCCTGTAGCTAGTATTAATTTCAAGCCCTGAGTAATTTTGAGTGCTAGCAGCCATGGACAGCTGTGTCAGCCTATTTAGGTCTCATTAGTGTGGCATCTAACCCAACAGGCACAGGTTCTAACAGAAGATAATAAATAATACAAGCGTAATGCTTGTGGGATGTAACTTTAACAATAATTACATCAAGTATTAGATAGCACATTTGTACCCAGTATTAATGAGTACCTAACACCAAAACATGTTTTTGCTAAAACAATAAAGTGTTGTTTGTGGAGTAATTTGCTTCAAACATTTTTTGATTTGTTTAAAACCTTTGATTTTCTATGCCGCATTGAAGCTCAGTTTAGAATGGTTTGCTGCTGTGCATAAAGGAGTCTGGAAAGAGTCTTAAAGTGATGTCAAATTAAGAAGGAATTTTTTTTGTTTTCCCTTTGGGGTCTTCAAAATTATTTCTGTTTCAAAATATTTTGCAGTATATTTTTACAATGCACCTACATAGTAATTGACATGTTTGTCAGCTTTATTCAAAGCTTTTCCTTCAAAACAAGTAAAAAGCAACATTTAAGCTCTTGATTTGACTTCAAATCTGGCACTCTACCAATGCCCTATTAAAGTGTCTACTGTATATGGCCAAAATGTTTCTTTTTTGGGGGGTTTTTGTATCTCTAGAATGCATAGAAGAGTATTTTTAAAAAAAATTTCAATTCTGTCACTACAAAATTGAGCTTTAAAGTTCCTATGCCATCCATGCCCAACAAAGATGACCAGGAGTTGCTAAGTCTAGGTCTAGAACAGGCTGTGACGTCACTTCAGGAATCGTCTACTCTCCCTGCCAGTTTATTTTAATGTTCCATTGTATTTCCATACAAACTCAATCATTTTGTGGATTATTTATGCCAAAAAATGATTTATTTTAAATGAAAAAATAATGAAAGAAGCCACTAAAAATGGGTACATGTACATGGAATGCCACTGGTATCTGGTATGGTACATGCTGTACCTACTTCTAACACATTTATTTTGCTCTTGTAAAATGCTATTCAGTGAGTATTTTGTTAACTTTAAATTAATTATTTTTTATTTTTAAAAAAAATGAATCTTTGAAACAATACTAAAACACCAAGAAGCAAACTGAAGGGTTATGCTATCTTCTAGGAACTGTCAGACCATGAGAAAGAAGTCTATCAGGAGATGGCCAGACAGAGTAAAACGAACAAAAAATTTGGTGCACCAAGAAATGACAGAATGGATTGTACTGGTGAACTTATTTCCGTAAGTGAACATTCATCATCATCATCACCATCGTCATCACCATCATCATCATCATCATCATCATCATCATCGTCATCATCATCGTCATCATCATCATCATCATCATCACCACCACCATCATCATCATCATCATCATCATCATCATCATCGTCATCGTCATCATCATCATCATCATCATCATCATCATCATCACCACCACCATCATCATCATCATCATCATCATCATCATCATCATCATCATCATCAACATCATCAATCATCATCATCATCATCATCATCATCATCATCTTCGTTTACGGCCCTAGTTTCCCACTCCTGGGGTCGGATGTGATATGAGCTCAGCCTTCACTGTTTTCTATCCTCTGCCATATCTTCTGTGATGTTTAGTTTCCTCATGTCGTCTTCCACTACCTTACTCCAGATCTTCTTTGGCCTACCTACTGGCCTTCTACCTTCCACCTCCATCTCCATCGCTATCCTAAGTATGCTATTCTCATCCCTACGTTTTACATGACCAAATCATCTCAACCTCGTTTTTCCTTAATTTACCAATTATTTTAGTAGTTATTAATTTGATAGTTCTCCACCCGACATTTGACCTCTCCATTAGTAATCCTGTCCTGCCAACTTACTCTTGACATGTACGAGTACAGCGTTAGCTGCACGAAACAGCGTTGTAACGACAAGCAATGTTGACTTGAACATTTTTTATTGTATTTTCGCTCTACACTTGTATCGAACACTCTGCCTGACGATTTCTCAAATTATATTTATATTGGGCACACGATGTACGGTTACACATTGTAGGATTGCGTTGTGGAGTCACCAGAGTGCTCCAATTAACTGTGAGCAGTGAGCAATGCATAATGCAAATAGTGAACGTTTCGCTAGGAAACTCTCCACCCAATCCTTAAAGTGCTCAAAAGCATGCGCTCGAGCATAATATACATATACATATGTATATATTTACATAATATATATGTATATATATTTTTTTGAATCAACAAGGCTGGCAATCCAACGATGAAGTCACTAGCTAGTAGAATCCAAAGGATACACAACGCTTTGCTATACCAATTGTTTAGAAATGAATATAGAAATAGCGACAGGGTTGTCATGATGATGTATGTATGCCGATGCTTCTATGACATTCATCCATGGAGTATATACCAAAAACTTGAAATTCAAAATTCGAGTTGCCACGCGCAACTTTCATAACTCAACTGTTCGATGTGTTTTTCGACAGTTTAGAAAGGATGGAGGAATAGTTAGATTTAGAACATATTTCGGACATTCTTAGAACACATTTAGCTTTGCAACATTCTTTAGAATTAGAATATCCGGTCAAGCGGATCTATATTACACTGAGCATTTGAATTCAGTCAAATTATTTTGGAATGACGTATCAGTGTCTCTGGAATCTTTCTCCTTTCGTTTCCCCTGTGTGCCCCCAAAAGCCCCTCTTTCAGGGGATCAACAATTGTTCAGACAGTCACTCAAGCGACACTATAATTATACCAAAATTAAGACGAATATCAACATACCTGATATCGGGGTCAGTTCCGTCAAGCTTCCAGTGACCAATGACACTCAACCACGGAACTATAGTTGAAAATGTATATAAGTAGGTCAAAAAATGGATAGAATTTACGGATGGTACCACAATGGTCTAATTTCAAAAAGAGGTTACTCAGTGTAGCCTTTACTCGAGCCGGATGCAAGGTTTACCGTAAAAGGCTGATAACTAGTTAAGAAAATGAGCAACACCCGATATTTTTGGAGACCTAGACTGACAATGTACCAATTATCTGATGTAAGGTTTAATAACATAAACTTCTTCCTTTCAGTCTCACAGCAATACGCTGGTGGTGTGTGACCATTAGTCACGTGGGCTCAAAATGACAAATCTGCGCATGCGTTGGAAAAATGTGACGCAAAACAAAAAAAAACGGAGCTCATTCCTTGACTCGTGGTCTTACCGGCCCGAGAAAAAATTAGAACTGTGAAAAAAAAACATTCGTTACTCTAGGGAACATTAAATGATGGGGGAGGATTTGGGGTTGCAAAAAGATCAAGTATAAAAATTATGCAAGGAAATGAAACAAACAAAAATTTCAGCAAGAAAATTCTTAAAATTCTACACCAACCAAAATTAAAGGTTTGCACACAAGCTAAAAACTAAAAAAAAGAATAGCTTTAGTGATTGAAAAGTCGACACCAGTTGCATTTTTAGCGATGATCCATATACTTTAAACTACCGTGTGGCTCAAAATTTTTGCGGGAGTCTAATTTTTTGGATTGACGATTTTGTGCGTTTCACTAGAAGAAAATTTCGCTATCTTGGATTCAGATTTTGGATTTGGGAAGCAATTTTCGCGAATCTTAGACGATATTTCACGTTCGGCATTAGTACACAAAGACATGGCAACAAGGGGTTACAAAACACGTAACATACTAGTATATACTCTATGTAGTGCTACATGGACAAACTTAAATAACTGTTATTTGTAGATCTATCAGTAGAGACAACAGGATCTCTCTCTCTCTCTCTCTCTCTCTCTCTCTCTCTCTCTCTCTTCCTAGATCTTGGTAGATTTTTTTCGTAATAATACTACCTTTTTTTGTAGGCAGGTGTCTTTCTAAAAATGTTTTCTCTTCATCGTTGGAAATGGACGGTAAATCTCCACCAAAGAACTGGCAATAACTCCTCGCTTCACCCCACGTCTTGAAATCGCTGACGGGATGGAAAATTTTGGTTCCGACAAGGTACAAGCCAACTGTAAAAATATGGATTTGTTAAAAAATAATCAAACGAACTTTAAGTTTTCATCGACATTTTTTCATCGTAACCTTCCATTTGATCTTCGTTGTTTTCATTGTCCTTGTCGTTTTTTTCGTCACCGTAAAGGTCCCAGTCGTAAGTTTTTGAGTTGAACAGAGCGCCAGTAAAAGAGAGGGAAGTGATGATTCTAAGAACCATAAAAACAAAAGTACAATAAAAAAAACATTCAAAAAGCAAAACCAAAGTGACATCATAAACTTGTAGTATAACAATAGTTCGGCTGGCCAGGCCATTACTAGCTTGCATAATGGCCAGCCGAAATATTGTAATAATACAAACGTTGTATAGTTTTGACTTTTCTAATGTTAAATTTTTGGGTTGAAATGCTAATTAGATCATTTATTGATCTGATTTCGTGAACAGTTGCTTGCATTTTTTCTTCAAGATATTCAACGCAATATGTGAAACGTCACACAACTGTTACTCCGTATTCTTTTTGAGTTCAAACAAGCACTGCTCAATAGAAATAAAACAAATAAAAATGTTATGATTGTGCTAGACAATGCCCACACTGCTGTCCTAAAAACAGAAGTTGAAAAACTAAAAGAAAAACCTGAAAGACACAAAGTTCGGGATTGAGTACATAAAGTAATTAAAAGTTTTAATAAACTTTTGGTATACAGTATGAATTTTGCTGTTCAAGTAAACTCTTCGTTTTTATGTTGGGGCAAGGGAGGGGGGATGGGCTAAATTAAGAGGAGATGTATATGTACTTAAAAGAGGGGCTTTTTGAGGAAGAGAAGTTTTAGAGAACTAGAGGCTTATTTTCTAGAGAATTTACGGTAAAAAAAGAAAAAGCTGTGACGACTTAGGTAATAATAAGAACATTAAGACAATGAAGAGAGCCATACTAAGCAAATGAACTGCAAATTCAAGTGTTTGAGTTGTTGTAAAAGCGCAGTGCTTGTGGGATGTGGCTATAACAATAAACGTTAAGTATAGATAGCACAACTGTACTAGTAGCTAATGCATGTGGGATGTTGCTTAAATAATAAACGTCAAATATAGATAGCACAACTGTACTAGTAGCTAACGTGAAGCCACGATGATGATCACCATAGCATAACATTGCCTTTTTACTACATCCATAGGTTCTTTTTGGGAACCTGAGCCTGTTTGCTAGCTTTACCATGCTGATGAAGCTTAGCATGTCTGCTAGCATTCAAGCTTACTATTTCTAGGGTGTTTTTAAGGGGTAAAGCCCACTATCAACGTGGCCATAGTGCCATCGTGGCTTCAAGTAAGCTACTAGCACTCTTGTGCTATCTATAGTTGTTTGCCGGAGTTGTTGATTTAAATTGGGGTTTATCCATTTTCTTGTATTGATCAGCAATTACAGCAGCCACAAAACTTCAAATCAAGGTCAAAGAGGCACTCCGCATTAAAGTGCAAATTTCAGGGACCCCACTCACAGAACTTTATGACGTCAGGGGGAGAAAGGGGGTCCCACAGAGTTTATACTCAAAAAATCACAAACTCAAATTTGTCTACCTAAAAAAATCCTCTTTTTAATATACTCAAAAATGTTTTTGATTATGCATTGGCAAGTTTTAGTATTTTTTTTCTGGAAAGCTAAACATACTAACTTCAACTTTGTTTTAGCTGATATAGAAAAATAAAATAGCGGTTGCAGCTGAGAGTAGGTATTTATACGGGATACCTAAGCTAGTCGTCACGTAACGCGTCACTCCCCAGAACGGCTACAAAGAGGACTACGTAAATCCCAGGCAAACAATAAACTAAGCTTGAGTGAATGTGTTTTAATGTTGATTTGAGCTGATAAAATAGATATATAATTCATGAGCTTTTTTCAAGACCCAAAAGATCTCGGCGTCTTTCATAGACCCAAACGATCTCCTTTGGCCAAATTTCAGTCATTCAGACCCAAAAATAGCTTTCGGATCCCTATTCCCCAGTCATTATATTCACATTTGTGAGTGGGGTTCCTGGGGTTCCTCCATCTTAGTTCATGACCGCGTTTTGAAGGGGACTGGTAAGAGCCACGAATGGCGCCAACTCCGAAATTAAATGGCGCAAATCGCAACAACTTGATAACAAAAAAATAGTGTACCGCAAAAGCACAGAGGTTTTGAAACTGAAGACGGCACTGAGATTACCCTGCAACTTACATTTTTTGCATATTTCAGACATTAAAGTCGAGTTCCTGTCTTTCAGCCAGTCATTGTTAGAAAAACAAGATACGCACTTGGAAAGCTTTCCAACTCCCTTAGACAAGCACACATCGCCGTAACGTCCGCAAAACATATTGCTACATAAGCAGTCCCTGCTGGGGTCACAAATTCCCTGCAGTGTAAATGTATCCCAATATTAACTTCTTTTGATTGAAGATATACTTTTTATCTCTATGGAAGCTTAAACTTATAAATGACTTTATATGATAGATATTAGGGACTTTAAACATCGAGGAAGGGAACGCAAACAACAGCGGCTCTGAAGAATTACATTTCTGGTTCGCTCAGATTTACTTTTTTGTGCGGGTCATTAGGGTTTTGTTTGCCTCGCCATAAACTTTGTGAATGGAAAACAATTGAATGTTTCTCCATAAAGCTAAACAAGTACTGAGAATGTTTTTGTTATTGTGTCCTTGTAGTTTCGAGAACTTTAAAAAAAGGTCTTTTCGCGTTCTAATTTTAGTAAAAACTCCGTGCAGGTGCTCAGCTCGCTGCATTCCAACGTTTAGTTATTGTATTTACTATTGTTCTTTGCCGTCTCCGTCCTCATTACTCAAAGTGCATACTATACAGTGCCTAGCATTCGTTGCTGCAGTTATTCTTAATACCCATTCTGTTTCTAAAAGGTTTACCATGTTTACCTATGTTAACATTTTCTTGAGGATACGGAAAACGTCGTAATTGTTAAACATCATCATCCATGTGTAGTCCTATTACCTCATTAAAGTTAAAGCAACTCCTCAAATAAACATTAAAAGCTCGCTGTACCATGTTTATGAGCTCCAAGAGTAAGCCATCTGTACATGGCTGGAATTTTTACGGGTAACAGTAGTGTGTATATGCAAGGCCAGTTCAATCGTGAGTGATATTATTCCAGTGGCAAATAGTTTTAAGTGTTTAAGTTGCGAACTGGAGACACGTGTAAAAGGATAAGGGGGAGGGGAGAGTTAGTATTTGTAATGTATTTGCCTTTGTATGAGGGCACTCAACCGTCAACCGAGCTAGCAAAACCATTCAGAATTTTTGTGTAATATACTTTAAAAGATCTCTGTGGTTTAATGTGATTACGAGATAATTTTTCGGACGGGGGTTGTAATTAGTGAATTTGAGGGTTTCTTATAAAGACTAAGCATTCATAGTATTCCGGTGAGTTAAGCAGTATATTTATACCTGAACAAATCGAATATGAGTTTTGTTTTCAGGTTCTGATGCTACAATTGAGCTTCTGTTAAAAACCTCGCAGTCATGAGCCATAGTGTTGGTTTGGCTTCTGAAGCTGTACGCGTCACATCCGCTAAGAAACCGCTGCATCTTACACGCATACTCACAAGTCTTCTCTGTGTCTACTTTGACGTACTTTACGGGTGATCCGACTAGTTTTCGCCCCTCCACGGGGTAATCCCATACCGGATCAGGTGCATCATCAACTGCGTGACAGAGTTCTACGGACATAAGTAAGACTAATCAATCAGAGCAAAAAAAAATTTCCTTCTCAAAACAAAATAAAAGTTAGAAAAGCTCTTTACAAGTTCTAAATACAAAAATTGAATTCCGCTAATTCGCTGTAAGATATGAAGGTCCTAAACTAATCAGTTCGCTAAATTAATGAAATGAAACAAAGTTGCTCCAATACTACATTAACAAAAAAGTTACTTGATATCAAATTTATATTGAAACATTTTATTTTTTATAAGAACCACAAAATTTCCTGTGAGCGTCATATTTAATAGCTTTGCCAGAGGTTTCAGCCTCAACTAATTCTTAATGCAATTCTTAAAATATTTTCAAATTTCAGTCTTAACACTTTTATAAAACGATTTTAATTTTATACTAATCTTAATACGAAACATAAAGATACAGGAATAAAGTACAGATCAATATCAGCAAGTTCCAGAAATTGCATTGACCTTTCTCTTTTCTTTGATTGGATGCCGACGAATGTTTTCTCTTTACAGTAGAAGAATGGCATCACTTCTGGACCGCGCACTAAAATAGTTTACATATGCTGAAAAATAACCCCGAGCCTGAGCGGATTCTTACACAACTTTTTATTTCAAGGCCTCGAGGGATTTGGAGGGTTATTATATTTACAAACCGAATTCTAAGATATTGATTATGTTATCTTAACATATTTATTTAGAGTCAAATGAGAGCGCAATACCCCTTTTTACGGAAAACAATATTTTACCTGTTACGCTTCTTTTTTACCATTCTCTAGCACAACTTATGTTTGATGTTTCTACTAACAAAGCCCCGCGTAATATTAGAAACATGTTTGTTG
>JANCMA020071535.1:0-15615 GCA_024336925.2 Zoanthus solanderi | reverse complement strand
TTGAATAGCCCATGAGGCCTACGGCCTCATGGGCTATTGACTCGTAGTCCATTCGTCCTCGAGGTCTAATTGTTAAAGAGACAAACTTTCCTCTTCTTCGTTTCAACTTTCCGGACAGTAAACATTTTATCAAAATAATTCGCGTGTTATCTGTTTTAGGGCAGCTGCCCCCAAGGCGGCTTTTAAAAGAAGTGACACTTCCTGACATACTGAGACTCGTTCATTTTTTTGGCAAACAGAGACGAGAAATGATATTACTGTTAGTGGTTTAGAACAACAAAGACTGATTTTTAAATATTTGAAAACTGATCTTGGGCTTGATACAGATTTATTATGTAACAAGTTGGAGTTGATTTTATAGTCAGTGCTTGCTCAATCTTTGAAAACACATTTTCTATTTTTCTCCTAGGATATACAGACACTATTCTCAAAAACGTGAGACAAAAATTGAGAATGCGATTAAAAAACACACATGCAAAAGACTAAGCCAAAGCGGCGAAGAACTTGCATTTTGTACATTTTGATTTAGTCGCTGCATGAATTATGAATTTCAAAGAAAACTTCATGCATTATTGTAGTGTGTTTGTTGAAGACAGACTCAATTTCTGGCCTTCAAGTGCAGCGAATTATGATAGTTATGCAAATTATTCTAGTGAATACTTTGTCGGCTTTCGAAAATAATATGTATAATTTCAAGGTTTTGAAAGGGCATTTATAGTTGTTTAGGAAATAATACATGCTCTCCGTGTCTGCATAACCCGGTGAAAACCTAGGCGAACGCTTAGAAAATTTGAGAGTAGATCAGTGAAAACCCGCAATAGACTATAAAGGCAAGGACAACATGTTTTCTTTCTTTTATAAAATTATTATTTTCCGTCTTAACAAAGAGAAAGACGATATATACGAAGCCTGTATGTATACATTAATTTCTTTCATGAAATTGTAAATTCTCACAATTTGGAGATAGCCACACGTCATTTTCGTGCTTCTTCACGCTATGAAAACACACTTGTAGACCAATTAATGAAAACGCATGTACTATCCAATGAATAACTTGAAACTGAAAGCCGACCATTCAAATTCATCGCTTGCACATCTTTCTAATCCGTTTTAATCCTTTATGCAACTTCAAGCGTTTTTGGAACTCAACAAATTCAGCTCCGTCCGCACTAATACGGTTTTATTTGAAAACGCAAACTTTTTATACGTTTTTGCTTTCCGTCCACTCCGATACGATCGAGAACGGAGGTGTTTCTCGCCGAAAAAGAAGGTTTTCTAAAACGTTCTTCAGGGCAAAGGTTTTTGAAAACGGATATGGAGCGACTTAGTGTGGAAGGTGATAAGTTAACCGGAGGTTTTCGGAAATGCTTGCGTCATGCTCGCTTGATCCTTTGCGTGAGAAAGTCAAAATAAACAGTTCTGTTTGGTGACAACTTTGTGTTTATGTTGTTCAGTATCATTTCAACCTTGATTGCTTGCTTGGAGTTAAATATTGCCCGTTTTAATTTGCACAGTACAGATGCAAAAACGGTCGAGCATAGTCTGGTGATAAAATTGATATTTTCTCCATTTTCGTGGTCTAGAGTGGACGACCGAAACTATTTGAAAACGCTAAGTGTGAACAAAAAAAAATTGTGCATTTCGATAAAATGAAAACAGAGGTTTTCGAAAACGCATTAGTGTGGACAGAGCCTTAATTTGACGTAAAGTCATGCCTATGTCCGAAAAGTAAGGATTCAATTGCAAAAATGAAAAACAAGACACCAACCAGTTCTCATTTATCATATTTCTTACATTCATAATCGCAACATTTCAACCTCGAGACGTGTCAACTACTTCGTACACCAACATCAATAGTTTTTCTGAAACCTATTTAACAAATTATTTGGATCTTTTAAGATCCAAATTAAAATTATAGTGCTAAAATATAGGTTTCACCGATAACTCACTGTTAAAAACTAAAACGGATTAAAAATAGAAAACTTTTTGCTCTAATGAGCGTGGTTGGCGAAGTTGGTATGATCTCTGCCTCCCCACCACAAAGTCTCCAGTTCGTTCCCCGTTTTCACTACATGTTTAGGCAATTCACGTAGATTTTTATCTTCTCATATCATGCTATTAAAGATTAGATCGCCACCTGCATGGTTCTAACTTTAGCCTAGGAGTCAGTTAGACTCACTCAAACTCATTTGTTGCTGACTTTTACAAAGCTTTGATTGCAATCATTTACTAAGATGGCAGTTGTCGCAAATTAACTAAAAATTAGCAAAAACAAACAATAACAAACTAATGAACCATTTTTGACTTTTATTGCAAAACCTTTAACTTAAAAACATTTTAAATGCAATTTAGCTAGTTTATATTATATTGAGTATATGAGTTAAACACGACACGGATGTAATATTATATATAATTTGCCCTCGAAATATTTATATTGGTCGGATATTTAATCTTATTTCCTGTGACATCTTTATCAAACAAGATAGTGTAACTAAGCGACTTTAGAGCAAAGATCAATACGGGTTAAAACTAAGTTTCGGAGTCATTCTGACGCCATCGTCTGTATCAAAACTGTCACAAACTGCATAAATTAGATGGTAATGCTGATAGAAAGTACAATGTCTCTAGAGACGAGAGTAATCCGGTATTGTTTTACTGATGTATTGTTCTTCAACTTTAACCGACTCTGATATTGTAAGTTAAGACAATGTTTAACAAAACCTTTCATATAGTAAACAATTTAAATTGATGGTCCATTTTATACAGTACGCGGAAATGCTCGAGTGCTGCTGGACTTCAAAATTGATAATAAAATTTGATGTGATTGAAATCTTTTTTGAACATTCAACTTCAGGAGCACTTTCTTTCTAAGAAATGAATAGTTTGACAGTTTGGATGCATGGCGGAGCAATAAATCCCTCTATAATACCGTTCTTTGTTCACCGAACATTTAAAATACTACAATAGCAGCGGAGCACCTGTTAATATTGGTTTGCACGTGGCCTCTGCATGGTAATCAAAGCTCAATTATTCTTCAATTTTCATTTAAAATATTTTTTTGCATAGTTGTTTTTAGGCAAAACCGGCGTTAAACACAGACAACTCAAGATTAAGATGTATTATTATTATCGCTTAAGTTTTGTAAGGAGATGACGTGTCGACCTTTTTCCCTCGTGATGCCGTTTAAAACTTCCACCATCCAGCTTGCGAGAATGATACAAGTTTCAACCTTGATGTGAAATGACCAACGGTACTCTCCCTGTTGGTTCTCTTGCAAATCAAAAACATTTTGGTTCCATTCTCAGAATATGCTCAGGAAATTAAACATCGCCCTTATATCCTAGGAGTATTCCATCTTCATTTTTGTAAAACCCAGATTATAATTTAAGTTTTCTTATCTCCTATATAACGTGTTTCTGTTTTATTGGCATCAATTCAAAGCACCGCATCTAAAATTTAGATCTTATTGTTATACTTTTTAGAATTATCAGCGATGGTTATTCTAAAACCTGTACCCAAAGATTTACAACTATTAAAGTTTCCCGATATAATTTCTAACTAGTGTTTTTTTTGTTTAAATTTCTTCTTTGTCTGTTTGCTAAGGATTTGAGGGAACCGATTTATTTAATTCATTAAAATTGATATTTGCTGCTCTTATCTCTCTAAAGGGAGGGTGTTTGACCTGATTAATTTTCAGAAGAAAAATATTGTATTGGTTTGCATTTTTTTCTTTCTTCTTAATTTTATTATTAAAACTTACATTTCCCATTGCTTATGTATTTTCTGTTAAATGAAAAACGAAGACATTGTATTTCAACTTCATTTTAATTGTCCAGTCCCAAATATTATGCAAACTCAAACTGTTTCCAGTAGAACTGATGAGGACCCTTTGGGTCGAAAGATCTGTTATAACTAGCTCCAAATTATTGAAGAGTAAATGAAATTATAAAGCACTGATTAAAACGAAAGAGGTACTAGCGTAACTTTATTCCTCGACAAGAATAATACTTAATAGAGACGTTGTTACTTGCCTAATGTAATGTGTTTATAAAAATTTTCTGGCTTCTAGCAAATAAAGACACTATGTTTGAAATTGTTAGTAGCTTAAGTTTTTCAAAAAACTATGATCATGACTGGAGGGCGGACTTTTATTTTTTATCTATCAATTTATGTTTATATTCATTGGGCACTTTAGGGCTGAATATTCAAGTTATTTTAAAAATGTAACCACACTGCATGGCGGCTAAGAGTATAGTTTTTTGGAAAAAAACATTCATCAGAAGTTGTGAGAATGATAGTTAATCGTTGTTCCTGTGATCTATAGGAGATTTTTCAGTGAATGTAAGGTTCATTAACGGTTTGGCTACCCACCTGTTTTAAGTATTTCAGACCTCGATATTTTCCTATACTGAGCTGCTTGTACGTAAAGTCAAAAATTTCGTCGTGTTTTTTTTTTCGATAAGTTTTCTCATGTTTTTGACTCAAATGATTTTTATGTTTTTCGTTCACTTCCTAAACTTCTATGCTAATGAAGCAGATTGTTAACACTGAAAGTGATGATGGTAGAAAGGATTTGTCTTTACAACGACCACCGAACGGGCGCCGATAGGCAGACTTGCGGTTAAAGCAAGGAATCAGACGTTTCGAGCGTAAGCCTTTTTTTAAAAATATTTTCAACCTTTAAGTCAATTAAATCACGCGTTGAATAGTTTTTTAAGAATGTTCAAAGGTTTTCATATTTGTAATTGACCTGGCAATGCGATATCTGAGGGGCTCTTTACATAATACCGGGGCGACTTATTCACCAGCGCGATTTTGCTACGATACCCTCTTTTAGCTCTGTCCTTAGACATACTCACCGATGCATCTAAGGGATGACTTTCGCACCGACGCGAGTTCACTGCGGTTCCCTCTCTTTATAGCTCTGTATTTGTTTAGATGATACCACCAAAAAATGTCTTGCTGGAGCGAACCACACCGGCGCGAGTTCACTCAAGTGCAGCAGCCGGAGTGAATTAACTCGTGGCGGTGTGAGTGATCCAGCAAGACATTTTTTGGTGGCATTATGTAAACAAATACAGAGCTATAAAGAGAGGGAACCAGAGTGAACTCGCGTCGATGCGAAAAATTAAAGTCGTCCCCGAGAGTGCATCGCTGAATATGTCTAAGGACATAATTGTCTTTTTTAAATATTCGCACCAAATGTGCATGGCAACATTTATAATCATCATTGTCCAAAAACCTGCAGCACTAAAGCTCCTCGACTTGTAAATTGAGAATAAAAAAATCTTGTAAAGTTGTATGTTCAGTTCTGGTTGCTTTAACAGCCACCATCACATTTTAAGTTTGAACAAATATTTAAGGTCCTCATAACATAAGACATAACTCGGTCTCAGATCGGAGCTTGTTATTGTTTATTCATATTATTGACATTATTCGATCAATGTTACGAAGCGCAAGAATAAAACTTGCCTGTATTTCACAAACGCTTTCAAAAATTTTGCAGGCCTGCAATTTTTTTTGCAAGGTCGGAAGGTTAAACAACAAAAAATGAAGAATTAAAACAAATTACAAAATGTAGCCAAAATTCTAATTATGGTGTAGCTAATGTTTTTTGGTATTCATTGTATTTTATTTTGTATTTGCTTTAGGTTTAAGAGTTCTATTTATTTTTTAAACCTCGTCAATTATTGCTGAGAATACACTCACACCATGATACTTCACTTATTGCTCGCCAAACCTGTTGTCAGCTTCTTAAACTGAGTTCTTAATTTTATCAAAACACCGTGGTAGAGAGCTGTTTTTTATTTTCTATTTTTAAAAAGGAACTCTTGAAATAGCTTTCAGAATTTCTTGATGTCTAACTGTCTATTAAAATCTACCATAGAGCGGAGTAGAAATACAAATTTATGGAAATCAGTGAAAAGTTAAGAAAATATACCGGTAACTAGTACAAGTAGAAGTTCACATGCTAAAAATTGTTACAACCGGTATTAAATTAACCATTTATTGAAAGAAATACTTTTTAAAAGAAATTACAAGACGTATTTTATTTTTAGGGCGTCTTTTTGATAAAATGTCTTGTTTAAGAGAATGGCTTATCGTAATAAGTAGTACAAGAAATGGCCGTTTGGAACTGATGTAGCCGTTCGTCCGAGCAACAGTGAATTTGCTCTGATAGCCGTCGAAGTGTCAGCTTTCTAGTTCTACACAAACACTCATGCCGCCATGGCAATTATCCAAACATTTCGTCTTAAAATTGTCGTAAAAAATTTAAACCTCATGTTGCTTTGCACTAGGAAAACCCGGCCAGATGTTCAGAAAAATTGTTATTTTCAAGCAGATAAAATC
This sequence comes from Zoanthus solanderi, assembly GCA_024336925.2. Classification (NCBI taxonomy): domain Eukaryota; kingdom Metazoa; phylum Cnidaria; class Anthozoa; order Zoantharia; family Zoanthidae; genus Zoanthus; species Zoanthus solanderi. The sequence continues at coordinate 9,264 of JANCMA020071535.1, read as the reverse complement.
AAATTTTACCGAACAAAATCATGTACTTCACACTTACAAATAATTTTCATCCAGTAAAAATTCGGGGGTTGGACTTTGTACACCTCTTTTCAATTTCTGAAACACTATATATGTAAATTTAACAATTTTGGTATTTGTTTTTAAAATTTCATTGTGATTCTTTTGCGTCTTCCGAAAACACTTGAACGACTAAAGTTTGACAACAAAATTAGCAAGAAGAGTGATTTCCGTTGTAGACGATATTAATTTTTGGCTGTAAACATTGCTTTAAATCAAAATCATGTTTTCAGAGAAGTCGAGATTGCAATTAGCGCGGCTCTCTCGCGCCCTAATTCATTTTCTCTTGCAGGTCATTGCGGGTTGCTTAAACAAAAGCATTAGGCCTAAATTTTGTTTTTACTTTTTGAATAAAAAAAAAAAACAAAAAAAACAAAAACCAAATAGTTTTACTCATTTAGAATAAATCTTGATATGGAAATGAATTTTGAAAACAGAACCTGTATTATTATCAAGATTTTGAGATCATTTTAATCTTCATCTTTTTGTACGGTACTGTCGATTTCCGGTCGGTTAAATATACGTCATCAAATCGAATATTAATGAACTGCGGGGGGTTCTGTATTCGCCGTCTGGTTTGAAGAAAAACGAGACAGTCAGACAAACAAAATTCTAGACGCTGTCTGAGTTGGGCATTTTCCCTGAATTCTAGACGTTCAGACTGTCTACCAGACAATTTTTTTTTCCTTCAGACATATGAGGTTGTGCGTGACGAAAATAACCGCTCTTAAAAACGAAAATGAATATCGCGCCCATCTTCTCACGAAAAGCCCTCTGCCAGTCACAAAATCAATACCAGTTGAAACCTATAACGTTTATGATTTAACTTATCTATTTACCGATATTTACACACCTCCCAACGACGAAATTGACGAGAATGCTGTAACAGGTCTATTCGACTAAAGCCTGTAAAGGGTTTGAATAAAAATCTCGGATCGTTAAAATGTAAAACAGCTGCCTCAAAAAAACAGAGAATGTATCATTGTTTGGACAAAGATTACTAACTTTTTTACTTTAGACATGCATGCATACCATTTTAAAAGTATGAAAGCCAAATACTCTGAAAAATGATTCGCATCAAAAATGCTTTGAAATTACTGTCATTTTAAAAAGAGTTTAAAAGCGGAATCCCGATGCGTGAAACCGAGTAAATTCACGAACTTTGGTTGTCGAAATGCTTATTTCAGGACTCTAATTTCAAGTTTCTGAAGCTTTTTATTCCAAAACTGTTCCATGAAGGACAGATTTTTTAAAAACTGAACTGTGAAGATTTTTGTACACACACAAAATCAAAAAACCCTACGTGACCACATCTCGCTTCCTGATTTTATTAGGTTATGGCAAGGTAGTTGAAAAAAGGGTTAATTTCTTCACCGGAACTAAGGTCTCTGCGTAGATACGTGCAGGCATGCAAAAATAGAAAAGTTGTTACGCTGGAAATGAACATAAATTTAAAAATGTTTAATGTTTTCAAGAAATTTTTGTCACATACAATACAAAGATAATCTTGACACCAAAACCCAATCATTATATGTGACATGTTGAATAACACGTTACACCGTCCCTGTTGTCAATCATCAGTGATTGACAGCATTTTTGTCAATTTAATTTCCATTGTCCTGTTCATGTTGGGATTGGACGAGTTTTAAATCTGTGAGATTTGATTGGTTTAGAAAGCCGCTCTTACATGCGCGTCTGGTAAACATTTTTAGCAGCATTTGCGCATGTAGAGTTGTTTTCTTGGAGGAGTGTTTTGAGTGAAGGTTGGGAAAATTGTAGTAGGGTTTTGTGACGGTGATTTTTGTCGAAGCAGTCCAGTAATCATGTAAAAGAAACCACAGGGAAGTAAAGCGATGGAGAGCAGTATGGTGGTGTCAAATCCACAAAAAAGAGCGCCAACGTCGTCTGATGCGAACCTAAGTATAGTACTGAGCTTAATGTGTCACACGACTTGTCGCCGACAAGGGGGTGAAACAGAGAGATTCGCCAAACGAGCCATAGAATCACTCGTAAAAAAACTTCGTAAAAAAACAGATGAACTGGAGTCCCTAATAACAGCCATCACGACAGTTGGTGCCCAACCTTCTAAATGCGTCACGATCCAAAGAACGCTAGATGGTAGATTACAAGTTTGTGAGCGCAAGGGGTTTCCACATGTCATCTATGCGCGTCTTTGGCGATGGCCAGATATACAGAAAATGGAAATGAAGCATTTAGATTTTTGTCGTTTTGGTTACGATTTAAAGTACGAAAGCGTTTGTGTTAACCCATATCACTATGAACGGATACGTAGTCCCACGGGTAAGTTTTATATACATATTTTTTTTATAAATTTGTCAGAGCGGGTTGCGGGGTCGTTGAACCTTGCTGTCACCCGAATCCCGACTAACGTCGACTTAATAATCTTCAGCCATTAAATCTAACTCATTATAGTTTTCGGTAACCTTATTGAAAGACCCCAGAAGTTGTGTAAGGTAGAGATTTTTAGTTTTAAAAGTACGTTGTTAACGCTTTGATCTTTTAGGATAATGTTTATTTTTGTCTTTAATATAAAAATAAGCCGGATTATGATGGCAGAAAATTCTTGCTCCCAGAGAGACACCATCGGGGGTAGAATTATTATGTAAACTCGGCTTCACTTCTCTATTGTTCTTTCCACTGCTGGGACTATTCAGCGAAGCGAAATAAAATAATTGTTGCGTGCCAATATGATTAGATGAAGTGCAAAAACAGTTCGGTGCTGCGATCTTTGTTATGACATGTTCTATACGAGAATCGCCTTTATCCAGTCCAGTTTTTTCCACAACTTATTTTAACAAAATATTACTGAGCAGGCTTTAGAGTGCAAAACCCGGCATGTTTTCTTATGTGCAGAAGCTTATTGTTTTGATTAAACGAGCTGTTTTGTCTATTTTGCATTTATTATTTCAAAAAGAGAAATGGCTTTAGTCGTTGCAGCTTTGATGTGTGCGCAAATTTCGTTGTCTTTGACCCTCTTTCTTGTCCCGGTCTTACGCTAAATCTCGGGAAATCGTCATTGTGGTAGCAATGGTTATTTTGTCTGGGTTTTGTTTAAGTATTATTGTTGGTTAGTGGTCATTGTCTGGCACGAACGATTTTCGTCTGAAATGTCGTCTGTAATGCTCCAAGAGTGTTTTGGGGAGTAGATTTATATTTATTTGGGTTTGGGCGAATCGGCGTCAACACTTATTTTACCCTTTGGACTCGCTGTCGGTCAAAAGTTGTCTTTATTCTTTACATCAAATGTATGACTATACTTACATGCATACTGCTTATTGCTATTCCGATTTTTTTTTGATTAAAATATCGTAAAATAATAATCGAACGGCTTTTAAACAAATTCGATTGACCTGTTTGCTTCACTTTTATGGTTCATTATAATTAAAAACCTAGATTTTTAGAAAAAAAAAATAGCAGTGCGCCGCGATGTCTCTGAGCGGTGTCATTGTGTACGAGTACCGTCATAATTTATTGCGAACGACAGGTTTTGGAAGTGAGCTTCGACGTAAACCGTTTCAATATATTTGAAGATTGTTATATTTTATTGACCTGTGTATTTGATTTTTATACTTCTCTCAAAACAGTTTCATAAAGTTTTTGCAAGTAATTATTTTGAAGGTACTTTGAATATGCGTGCACTTGTACTTAATCCATGATCATGCTATATTTGAGCGTTTCTTAGTTTTGCCAACAAAACAAAACCACAAAGCCGGCATGAAATGTATTTCAGTGATTATTGGATGTGACGTGCAAAGGCAAGTGTCACGTAATTATAGAAAATGATGTCTGTATTTTCAGCTTGTCCGAACGAGTTAAGTAGAATGCCGTATATCAAAATAATATTTCATTTCTGAAATATTTAGAGAAGCTCTCTTTATGGCTTGAAGAATGCAATTCTCTGTTCCGTGATGAAGTTAGCATTGTTGTCAAGTTTTAAACGATCCCCCAGGGAATGTTGTGACTGATTTCCTTGTCATTATAAAATGAAATGTAGAAATCCTAAGTGGCTCAGCGTGAACTTGCTAAATTTCATGAGGAGAAAAAAAATAGATTGCTATTGTGAAATATTACGATTGAATCTGACAGTGTTTTGTTATGGAATAAAAAAATGAGTGAATCAAAGCAAAGAAGTCAAAAACCAGTTTAGTGAAAAATGTTAAATTGTTGTTGCCAGCTGTTGGTCAACTGAAGGAAATTCAAAAAGCAGTTAAGGTTGGAGACACCACATTGCTAACTCCTGTGAATTATTTGACCCAACTCAGTTTTTTGAAAGTCAAGTCCATTAAATTCACACTTTAGCTCACAATTGCATTGATGTACGTATTTATTCAGCGTGATACACAATTGATATATTCCTGCCAGTCAAATATATCTGTGCATGAAATTACATGCATGGTTATATGTCAAATTTGTTCCACCCATTCGCCTCTTTAACCATCTGTTTTATAAGGAAGCAATTATGAACAAAATAATTTGAGTTTTCAAAATTTGTACTACATATTCTAGTCAGTCAAAAAATTGCTTCATTTTCAAGGTATTCTTTTTAATCCTAAACTTGTAACAAGTCAGATTTCTGTGCACTTTTCATGACATTTATTGCACATCTCCTGAGTGCTGCTTTGTACTATGAACTATGTTTTTTGATCATAATTTGTTTCTTTTTTAAAGTGTAAAGGTCCAAGCTAAATGAATATAATTGTTTTGGGATTTATCTTTCATTCACCTATTCCTGTAAGCATAGTACTAACAAAGGTTTCAAAAACTATCGTGTTTTCTGGTATGTGAGTTTTTGTTCTGTGATAATGAGTTTTTGTTCAGAATCTATTGTTTCTGAGAATAATGGTGAAAATGATGCTATAACTAGCAAAGTATTGCTAGAATGTTCTCACTTCATTAATGAAATTTTGTTGTTAGCAATGTGTAGCTAAACAAATAAACCAGTGCATTGGCAGTACCTGTAACGTAATTTAAATCGTCATCCGTTTTAAAAATATTGTTGTCTTTGATTTGAAAATACAATCTTTCATTAACGTTTAGACAAGTTATTAAATAAATGCATGATTTAATGAATACTAGGTAAAAATATTTAACCATTGCCTATGTACATAACATACTGCAAGTTTCCTTTCCAAATGTTAGTTCTTTATCATATTCATAGCTATGGTTTGACAACTCCCTGGCCCTACTTCAATAGTTTTAAAAACTACTCAATAAGTTATATTAGAGCCAAAGGATCAACCTTTTTTAAAAGAAACAAAAGATTAGGTTATTGTTACCTGAAACAGATTCTAAATGTTCATTTAAAATTTTTCAGTTTTATTTGGCATAGAAAGATTCAGTGACATATCCACTTGACGCCATGTATAGAAACTTGAAATAAGTGTCAACTCCACAGGCCACATACTAAGCTCGTAAAGGGTTAGCTTTAGTTGGTGTAGAAAATGTATATATTTATTATGTAAAATAAGATTTAAAGAAGATGATGATTCTCCAATAAACTCTATTTAAAAGTAAGGTTTGAATTTCAATATTGATGTTAACAATTTATGTTTAAAATTTAGCAATTTTGGAGTTCTCAGAGTGTTTCAAACTTTGCTACACAAATTACTGGAAAGCTGAAATTAATATAGTTCACATTTTTCTAAACAATTGTTTTTGATAATTAGTTAATTGTATCATTTAACTGTCCACAGACACAGTATAATTTTATGTTATATATTTGATCCATGCATTGATGAGCTTTTCGATTTCTTAAAGAAAATGTAACATTTTCCCTTTTTACTGCATATGGATTATTGGTCCCAAATGTTGTTACCCATTATTGTGTTAGCAATGACTTTAATTTCTTGTCTCTGCATTGAAAAAGCAACAGTAAAGACTTTCGCCAGTTTGGCTAAACTAAATGTGTCACAAAAGGCCTTGATAACTTTTTGACATTGTTCTTTACTTGTCAAAAGGTATTATGCAAATATTATTGGAACAAGATATGTCTAGACAGGGATGCTATTTTTAACACTCAGTCAGTAATTTTGAAAACATAGTATCAGAGGCAACTCTGTTCAGGTCAGTTTTCTCAAGGTTGCCAAGTTTTCATCAACCAAAATAAAAAATAATGCATTAAGCTACTGATATTTTGAGTGTTTCTGTGTGTGTTGGAACATAACTGCAGGAGAAATATTTTAGGTTTCCAATTTTATGTGATTTTTAGTTCAAAATTGCCAGCAGATTTAGATATGTTTTCTTACATACGCATTAGGTGAAAAAACTAGAAATAACATTTTATCGTGAGATTATTGACAGAGTAGACAGTACTTTTTTTATTAATAAATATCAAGTTTTGATTCTGGTTAATTCTAAAATTCAAGATTAAAGATATTTTAATTACGGCGAGTTATGTGCTAGGTGATATAAAGTATTTTTTGGATGTTGTCAAACATTTTTTTGTTTAACTTAAAATTATTAGTTTTTAAATAAGGCACTAAATTCAATAACATGAATGAGGCATAATTAGTCTGAATGTCGCTTTTGCTTGTAACACTGCATGCGTAACTGACATTTTAATATTTTAAACTGTCTAATACCTTTTTTTAATGTTTTCATTCTTTTAGGATTTGAACTTAATCCAAGCAATTTAATCTTCACCTTTTAATTTGGATTTGAATTTTTAAAAAATTAATGCTACATTAATTATTTTGGAGTTATAGAATAGAAAAATAATGAAGTCTGTTCAAAAACATGCCTGCATTAGTTATAGTGTATTAAAATGTTTGTCAATTATGTTGCTTAGGTATATTGCCTTTATATTCTTTTGCCAACAATCTTCTTAAAGTGACAGCTTTTAATCAACTTAAAGTTAAATGTCCAATATATATAATTTGAGTATCTAGGGACTTGCATACCAGACATTACGTCATCTACTGTGACAATAATACTAATAGAAATCAACCAGACACTGTGGTTTCGTATTATGCATATAATAAAGGTCAAGTTTGTTATTTTGGTTTAACATAACTTTGTTTATGTCTGATTTAGGTAGCAAGGGTTGCATGTTGTTTACCACACACATATTTCCTTTTTTAATTTCTATGTTGTTGAAACTTAAATTAAAAAAAAAAAGTGAAAACTTTGTTGTTATAGGAACTAACTCTACAAGAATTGTGAGGCTGTGACTTAATTAACATATAGAACACCCTCAACAGTGCTCCGAATAGTAATAAAGCACTTGGGAAGTGACAAGCACATGAGAAAAGTGATGAGAGAAAATGAGATAGTGTGAATTTTTCTCTCTGCTTTTTAAGTGCCGGGTTTTTCTAAGAGGTGGTAGCCTGCAAAATTTGCCACCTACTTGACATAAATCTGTCGCCTACTTTGGTAGCTTAATTACCCACTTGACAGAACATGCAAATAAAATGAGAAATAACAGTTTCTCACCATCTCTTTCAAAACTTATATACCAACCTGCTTCAAAACTTATTAAAAACCCAGACTACTAGTGTTCCCCTCACTTCCCAAGTGCTTTATTACTGTTCTATATGTTTCATAATATAGAAAAATTTTAAGAAAAGATGTTGAATGTACTAATTACTTTTTCATCTCATTTTCAGCAAGACTTACACACAAACACAGTTTAAATACAAATTTCATAGCAAGTAATTTAAAATAAGACAAGTTCTAAAATATTATTAGCCAAGCTGGAGTTTATACCTAAATTGGTTTTTTGAACTTAAGAACTGCAGTTAAAATGCAACTAGAAGTTGGGTAATTAACTCAAGGAATTAACCTTAAACGCCATTTTGTTTCTCGTAAAAAATGTATAAGTTGTAACTATGACACTAAACTCTGATAAAGCTCAGGTTTTGACCATTGAGAGTGAGAATGTTAAATCAAAACTATATTCTAACCAAAATTAAGTTGTTGCTCAAGTTTTGGTTTAAAAAAATTCCAGTATTTTATTACTCAAATGCGCACACAAAAACTCGATTTTGTACCAAATAATTTTTTTTCTTTTAACATTTTTATTATAGTTAAGAATGCCTTTTGTTTAAATTTTGATTTATTATTAGCTAGGTATACATAAAAAACTGATTTTTAGTTTTCTGTTTATTTTAGCATCTTCAATTGTAGTGAAAACCAGCCCAGGTGAGAACCAATCCAATTGTAATAAGTTGACTGTTACTACAGTAAATGAAAGTAGAACTCCTTCTCCAGAACCTTCTTTGTCACCTCCATCAACTAGTGAACCCAACCTACCGTATGTTGAAGCACCCGTAGTAAGCAGCATAGCAGGACCTAGTAATATTCCATGTTCTGGAGAGCCTTCTCCTGTGATTGTGAGAAATCTATTGTGGCATTCTGTGTATCGCCACCAAGGACTTGATGCAGAAAGTTTCAGTAGGAGAGCTATTGAATCACTTGTGAAAAAACTCAAAAAGAAGTTTTATGAATTGGATTCTCTTATTGTTGCTGTGACTTCCAAAGGAAAACAGCAGTCAAAATGTGTAACTGTTGCTCGGACTATGGATGGCCGTCTTCAGGTAGGGGAAAAGAAAGATTTTCCCCATGTGATCTACACACGGTTATGGAGATGGCCAGATGTACATAAAATGGAGATGAGGCATAAAGACTTTTGTCAGTATGGTTATGATCTTAAGAATGAGAAAGTTTGTGTTAATCCATATCACTACGAGAGAGTTCAACCACCAGGTATGTAATAACCACCAAATTTAATGAAAGGTTTTTGAAATTATTAAAGTGTACTGCTTTTGGCATTTTTATTTAAGTGCCAGTGACTGAGAGGTAGGCATACATAAATATGATCCAAGTTTTATTCAATAAAACATCAATCTAAGTGTAATGTTTGGCTGATTTACGGTGATTATTGAGAAGCACAAGGTCACTTGCTACTCAACTTTTTGCAGTGAATCAAGTGCTTGGGTTGGGAATGTTTTACTAATCAAATAAAGTCAGAGATCACAGAATTGTGAGATTGAAGGTGATTTAGTTGACAACTAGATGCCTACAGGCGTTTACTCGGGCTACCAAAGATTACCTTGGCATAATGACCTTAGAAACGCAAACAATCATTTAATGTCTAAAAACAAATTCAAGAGGCACTCTTTGGCAAGGGCAAAGATCTCCCACATCCTTGTATACTGGGTTGCTTGTGTTTTATGAAAGAAAAATGAA
>JANCMA020071440.1:0-15621 GCA_024336925.2 Zoanthus solanderi | reverse complement strand
AGTTGATGAGAATCTATAAAATTTAATAAAAATAGATAAAAACGATATTAAACATTGAAAGCTTTTTTAAAAAGATGCATAAAAATCTCACCTACTCTTTATATAGCTAATCCTAACCCTAATTCAACAAGAGCCAGTACGCCCCAGGACCGAAATGTAGAATTCGCAAAAACAGTCGAGAGATGCTAATAGAGATAAATCTCGCAACTAGAAAGCTTACATACAACGCAATTCGAATTTTTTGGCAAGTTTGTTAGACTTCTACCTTAGATATGACTAAGGTTTCAGCTACGAACAGTTTCTTTAGAAACATTACACAGTTCAATATACGTCATATCATAACATTTATTTCGATCGATTAACATCTTTTTAACTTAAAGTGTTGTTCAAAAAGGTTAAACGCATCTTTCAACAAAGCCAGTTTTAGACCTCATCAGCATATCACAGCTAGCACACAGGCTCAGGTTCCCAAAACGAACATAAGTAATGATTAAAAGCGCAATGCTTGTGGGATGTGGCTATAAAGATGAGCTCCAGTATAGATAGCACAAACGTGCTGGAAGCTAATTTGAAGCCACTTTTTTCAGTGGGCGCTATACTGTTAAAGGGGTAAAGCCCGCTACCAACGTGCCATAGTGCCCAATTTAGCTATCTATATACTTGTGACAACAATAATTTAAAATTTAGTCCTCGTTATAATAAGAGACTTTCAGTTGTTACGGATGGAATATCTCTCCCCTCCAGTTACGAATCCCAACTTGTAAGGCCGCGGATACGACAGTCAGCTATTTATAAGACAATGCGCAATCGAAATAAAATCCTAAAATCACTAAAATCATCAGTGAAAATTAAGTTCTAAAACGATTTCTTTACTAAACAAGGTTTTAATATTATTGGGGCGATAAAACCCCTAGTATTCTTTTCTTGAGATCCAGAAGTTTGTTCGTAAGTCGAAGTTAATTTCAGAGTTCATTTTATGGCTATAGCTGAGATCAGTGCCCATGACGAATCAGTTCTTTGAAAGCATACTAAGCATACAATGACGTCACGCTGTTGACCAGATGAGAAAGTTTGTGAATGGTTGATTCAAAGTTATAGGCCTTATTTTTTATTTCATTGGTTCCCATTTTTGTCTCATCTACTCGAGGTTTGAGTCTGAGCCCAACACCTCTAAACATGGTAACCACTGAGTCAAGCTGCTTCCCTAAATCAGAAATGAGCTATCCGTTACCAACCCTGCAAAAACTTGGCATTTTAATGTCTTTATACGTTAAATACTTTATCATCATAAATTTGTTCTTACCATTTTTTTGTCATCGCAAATCGTCACTATTATATTGCTATAGAATCAAATCAATATGTTATTTATTTTGATTTTGTTTTAAAAAGAATTTGGCTTACGTCATCTTGCCAAGAGATGTCTAAATTTTTTTGTTACGATATATTTTATTGTTAATATTAATCATCGTTATTGTTAAGCCGAGAAAAGTAATTCTTTAAATCTAATAATATGAAATAGCATGCTTTCATTTTCAAAGTTAAGTTTTTCGCACGCACATAAAAAGAAAGTGTGAATGAAGGTTTTCGCACTGTTCTTGGTAATAAAATAAATTTTGGTCAATTTTCAGTAATCAGTTAACATTTGAAATAGCCATTCTCATTTTAATATCAACTAAAAGTAAAAATCTCCATTGTCAGTGATCCGTTATTTCATTCACACTACCTAATGACGCTGTAAAAGTATACAGTGTGTTGATCGACTTCTTTTAGACTCGCTAAATGCTGATAGTTGCCAAGTTTCACCTCCAATGCTATCGCTGGCTGATCCAGAGTGCTGACCACATAAATGCCTAAAGTAATTCTTAAATTCTTTTCTGTAGTGCTCGTTAAAAATGGTGTAGCAAATTGGATTGGCAGCACTGTTAGAAAATGTTAGCACATTACAAAACGCTACAACCTCCCAGAAGTAAACAAAGTCACCACCGGTGCCAAAATCTAGCCAGAGCCACATGACGTTATTTGGTAACACGCACACTGCAAATACCGTTGTTACAACAATGAGCATGCGCACAACCTTAGCCGTCTCGTCTGACTGGGAGGTTTTTATATGTTGGTGGTCTGGGTTAGAGTGTTTATTGAGTTCGTAGCCAATCAAGATATAAGATACTGCAATTACCGATAGTGGAATGATGTATTCCATAATAAAAAGTGCAAGGGTATACCCTTTTCTATGTTGATCCCTTTTCCATGAAGTCTCTTGGCATTCACCTCTTTCAAGGTTCAAAACATACATGTAAGGGGAGACAGGAATTATCGATAAAAGCCAGATGCAGGATATAATCCATTTTGCTTGCTTCGTTGTAAGCTGGTTTCGAAATGGGTGCGTTATTGCCCAATATCGCGTAACACTGACCGCCGTTAGGGTGAATACAGAGGCACATAAACACATGGTTTGAAGCGGATATAAAATCTTGCACATAAAAGCTCCGTATGGCCAGACATGTCCCATTTCTTGCACAGGAATATCAAATGGAATGCATATCAAAGTCAGTGTGAGGTCTGCTACGGCTAAGTTGAGAATAAAATAGTTTGTTACGGTTTTCATTCGTTTCTTTTTTAAAACTATAATACACACGAGTGTGTTTCCAACGCTGCTGACACAGAATATCGCTGCATAAAGAATCCATTTGGTGATTTTCAGCTGTAGATGGTCATTTGTATTTTTACTTGTATTTAAGTAGGAATCATTTCCGTTATCGAGGTTCGCCATTCCTAAAACACTAGTCGGTAAAGAGATATTATCGTATTTATTTGAAGATCATATTTATTCAACAAGGATAGTTGTCTCTCCTTTCATTACCAGTCCCGACAAGACCCAAAATTGTTTCTTTCTCTTCAAAACAAACAATATTGTAGCTCTCAACAATATTTCTTTCTGGTTACGCCTCAGAAACCTCCAACTTTACTTCAATCAAGAAGTTAATCTTTTCAATTTTCTTTGCAAAGTGTTGCCAAGAAATCCTTTATATCTTGCATCTGTAAACTGGAAATTAGCTTCACTAATCCACTTTTAGGTTTGAGAAGAACGTTCTATCCAGGCAGCTCCCTTTCCGGATCTGATAACTCGTCGAGAGCTCCTTGTTTCAGCCTATGTTAAAAAAATAAAAGCAGGTTTAATGTATTGCTCTTTCTCAAATGCACCCTTTACAGACTTTAGTTGTTTCGTGATAGTCAATAGATAGGTTCTGTTCATTATCGGTCATTATGCACAGTTTTAAGTAGTTTACAGCTGCTGTATAATTGAATTCCAAACAGAAAAGACAGCGTGAAAACAATGATTTAATTCCACAAAAAAAACCGCAGAAGTTAAAAAAAGATGTAGCAACATTGAGAGTTACTCTGAGTCAATTTTAATTAGTATGAAGATTTTTGTTTGCATGCCATTATCTTGAAAAGTTGTAGCGGTTTTGGATCAACTGCCTAGCAAATAATTAATCGATGACATATAAGATTTCACTTGTAACCTTTGACAGCTGTTTTTTGTAACTTAGGCTTTATAATCATTATAATCTGGTAGCTGCATAAAGCAGTGTTATTACTTACACAAGTAACATGCCGTGTTCGGTAAATAACCAAGTCGTAACTAGTTTGTCAAGTACAATTATAATTAAGCAGGCGGAATTCGATATCATCATATCACGTTTTTGTGGAGACATACTATAATGAATGGTCACGGATTTGTTTTAGTTTGAATGTAAATTTGCATTCTCTCGTTCATTGTTAGCATGGCTAGTGTAACATGTTCTTTACATCGGCACTGGAGTGTTTTTATAAAATCTATTTGTTCTTTTGAAGCTGGTAACACAGAAATAGAATTCTTTACAGACTAGAAAGTTAACAATCCAAAGAGAAATAAACATAAACCAAAATGGCCAAGAATCAGCAACATTATAAGTTTATTACAATATTATATCAACATGGTTTATGTGTTTATATTAATTTTATCATTTGAATAAAGCTCGGTATCTTCTTAATAAACTCCTGTATTATTTCGGTAGTAGTTCAACTCGATTCCAGTTTAACTCTTGACGAAACATCTCGAGGTAACTAATATTTTTAAAACACTATTTATAAAACTTTTTAAAAGTATAGAAACTTGTTTTTAAAATTTGGAAACTTTTTGTGTCGGCTGACACTGTCAAAAAATTACACAAACTTGATATCTTAAGTTTTTTGTATTCAAATACGAATGACTTATTATCAATTTCTCGTATACATTAAATATTTCCTCGGTCTGTTTTAAAACATTTAAGTTCCATACACTCAGATACTAAGAAAATTACTTGAATAAATCAGTGAAACTACCTATTCAATTGATTCTATTTGTTTCAGCAACAGTCTTACCGAGCCTTTCAATATTCATGAATCTGTTCTATAGTTTTTTGAAAAAAACAGTATTCATGTTTTTCCCAGCTGTAAATGTTTTGGCAGCATCAGAATTATAAGTGTCTTAAAATTTATAGTACATTTACTGCTATTTAGACCCTTTAAACCTTAAATATATAATGAAAGGCCGAACAAATCGCAGCGCACGCATAAATAATTTCCGAACTGACTGATCTTGTTAGTGCATTTTATCTGATTACACTCGATAAAGTTGGCTAATTTACAACTTTCATTAAAAAAGATAATAATACTGACTGGCTTGCTAATGAGATCTTCTGTTTCCCTAGTTTTGTATTGAATATATTTATCGCTAGGAATTGTCGACTTTAAAATTAGATTTGAATAGCTTAGTGTAACTTTAGGCCACAGCTCAGTTTTAAAATACAGTAAATGTAAATGCATACACTCATATCAGGGACTATATGTCTTGTAGATTTAAGCAAAATGATTAAAAATAAATAAGCATTCCATCGCATTAGAGGAAAAACATTTAATTAAGCTTGAGTAGCGCTAACCTAATATTTTTGAAAATGGAACACAAATACAACGCGGTTAAAAACCTCACCCGGTGGGAGGCAAACCAGCCGACTGACTATTTACAAACGCGGTGGATTTAACATCACCCAAAACAAATCCAGGTGCAGTGATTGGAGTAGGTTTCAAATTTTGAACAACCTCCAATAGACCTAAAACAAAATTAATTTAAAAAGTTTCTAAACAGCCAAGCTGAACCGAATATTTTTTATATTCTGGTATATATTCTAACAACTTATAAGTTTCCAAAAAAAAAAGCCAATTCACTTCTTCAAAATACACCATGAATATAGCAAGGGACTATTTCAAAACAATGATTTCATTTTGTATAACAGTATTTCAATAGTTAGCGATTTTAACATTTATGTAGACAGCTTCGCTAAAGTTGTATAAAGAATTAAGTAAAGAAAGATAAACAGTTGGATTCGAATTTGTTACCTTCAGGTTACAGGTTTCAGTTAGATTCGAATCTGTTACCACTGGGATACAAGTGCAGTGCTCTTAGCGACTGAGTGATGACGTCACCAGATGTTGCATTGGGAGCAAATCAATTTTAGTGAAACCATCAATGTCACTTAAAAGTATACAACAATTATTGCGATTGAGTTTGTGAACACTCTACGAATGAACTATTAATTAGCCTTAATTATAGTGCAACCTAACAATAGAATCATAACATTCAGTAACTGAACTAAATTTATGCGTAGTTATAGCGGTCCAGATGCAGGACCTTAACAATCAACCCCGATTTGCAAACTATAAGGATACTCAGCATCAAAACTTCTTTTTGTCTTCTTCATAATGCGGGTTAGGGTAAAAATGAAACTTTAAAGAAAGATTTAAAAGATCTTGTTTTAGCTAACGACTGCTATCGGAAAGAAATGTCGATCATTATGGCTATTATGATGATAACAAATGGAAAGAAAAGGTTTTACTTTTGTTTTGAGACGATATGACTAATCACATTTTTATGAAGACAAAAATTCCAATGAGACATTTAGTAAAAGATGTTAGTATATATATAAAATGCAGCTAGTTTTCAGCGTATTGTAAACAATATAATATTTCATCAAGGATTACCTTATCACGGCCCGGATTTATGATCTATAGTTACTTCGCCAATTTATCTTCAAAAGCTTTGAACTTAGTGGTATTTTGGTATTGACCAATCATTTAGAGTGCAATAGCACAGTCTGTCTTCTAAATGATTACCGCTTCCTTACTTTAAATGTATAAACATTTAAAAATATTTGAATAAAAACCCGTTTTACATTAGCTTAATGAGATCCCTGTAAAAACACAGTATGGAGTAGGTTAAGTTCGACATTAGGGTTAAACAGAGAGCACAAAGACATTTTGTTTTAGTGACAAGAACTGGACAGAATGTTTAGAAATTACCTTAGAAACTTGCAGTTCAATTGGTCCAACAGGGTAAAATAAAGCAGTAACGTGTTTGCAGTCTTAATCAAAGCAAATCTCTAATGGTTTACGCCTGGGCTACTTAGCGTAACTAAAATTGCTGAATTTTAATGGATTAAAACAATGACTAATGCATCGACCGCAGATTTGTGAGATAAAGTTACAACAATGGCCGACTCATCTAAAGATTACTGTACGTTTTTAGCCTTTTCATGTTCGACTAATCCGGCATAAGAGGACATTTTTTTAATTGTTCAGAACATGTATACCGAATGCAAGCCCAGATGGAATTTTGCTAAAAGCCTTAAACTGAGACAGTGCTAATTCAATATTTACTAATCAAACAATCATGCAGCCTTCAATAAGAAGAAAATCTAGCCGTCCTGCCTATCGGTAAAGCGTCGATTTTTTTCTTCAGAGTTTGTAAACACTAGTCTCAAAGAACAAAGTGTAGTATAATGATAAATACAAAAAGACAGGATTAGAATCAGTTTTTGATGTTTTAAATATTTATCAGTTATATGTTAAAACTCAAATCTTTTGGCTTTGTTTATTTATGTGTGTCGTTCACGGGCCTAAAATAGAATGTACGAAATTTTCGCAATGTACAGAAATATTTCAGTTTTCCATTTTAAAACGAACAAATTGACTTAATGCACCGAAAAAAGTGGTCAGTGATTTGGCTTCGTCTTGTTTTTTGGTTCAATGTAATTATTTTAAAAAATGTTTTTATAACTTATAAAGAACTTGAGGCTGTCCAAAATCTAAAAACATACTCACACCAAAGAAAAAGCTGAAAAAGGGCAGCTGTGCATACCAGGAACTTTTTTGGTATACAAAATATTGTCAGTGCTTTTACTTTTACGGTTTGCAGTTACGACTGTATTTCAGTGATGGCAACCT
The DNA here is from genome assembly GCA_024336925.2 of Zoanthus solanderi. Classification (NCBI taxonomy): domain Eukaryota; kingdom Metazoa; phylum Cnidaria; class Anthozoa; order Zoantharia; family Zoanthidae; genus Zoanthus; species Zoanthus solanderi. Next base: position 8,319 of record JANCMA020071440.1, on the reverse strand, counting down.
CAGCCGTCATGTAGCGTTGACATGCAAACAGTGTCATACAACAGACAAGGTCAGCAAATTTGTTTCAGAAATGTAGCGACTGCTGAAAAATACTTCAAATTATTTAAAAGTAAATTTTAAAAAGTTTAAAACTAGAATTTTCAACATTTCTTACAAAATTTTTTCATAGTTTTTACTTACTTCATCAAATACGATTTTCTGCCTGAACAAACTATATGTTTCTATCCATTCCTCAGTGCCGCTAAGGAGAAAGATATTTAGCCCTTAGTTAGATTCTCTACTGAACAAATCATACGTTTCTATCCATTCCTCAGTGCCTCTAATGAGAACGATGTTCAGCCCTTAGTTCTACAGTATCTTGTTTTGATTTGCATTACAGCTGGTGGTCTAAGAACAATCAGTTATTTAGCTTGTTTTTCGCATTTATTTATACCGATTCTTTAGGGCGGCCTATTATTGAACAATGGCCGGGTCAATGTGCTTAACTTTCTATTACACTAATTTATATCCACGCTTCAAGTTGCTTTGATGAAACAAAAAAAAAATTTTTTTAACAAAACAATTAAAATTTCTTTTAACAAAACAATTAAATTTTTTTTTAACAAAACAATTAAACAGAATGATTTGGCTAAGTCGTATAAAAGTAATAGTTTAGATTTGATATAAAAAATTTGTAAACAGCTGGTGAAACAATCCGGGAAAAACTGCAAATTATAATCAGTGTGATGAAAAACTAAACTGTGTATGTGACTTTCAGACGAAATAGAGCCTAACTATTGTACTTGGTTTCAATATTTGTTACAATTAGTTTTCTTGTTCTAGTTATAACCAAAGATCCCAACTCAACTGACGACGGTGCTATTTTCAAAAGTTGTCTTCTTATTTCATGGTTAGATAATTAAGTTAAACAAAACTCTTAGACTACTTTTAACTTTTAACTTCGTCTATAAAACACTCATTTAGCATGTAAGCTTATGACACCAAAGTTTTCATATGGAAGACTTTAAAACAATTATACGAGGTTTTTCAACTTTAGACGTTTTAAGTTATCAGACTTCACTTGCTGTTAAATCAATACCGGCGTACTTTGCTCCAGTTTTTATTTCTTAAACTTCAAGAACTATTTAGATAGTATTATTAAAATAAAATAAGGTTTTTCTCTGAAATAACAAGAAGTAATTTTCTGTATCAAAAACTAAACAACAACAGGGCTAAAATAACCAATAAATCAATAATGTTTAGAGGATATAGAAAAGTCTGCCGGCTGGATACTTTGGCCCGTCTTTTATGTTCATGTTTTCTGACACTGGCTAAAAAGTATATCAAAAGATTTTCTTTATATTTTCTTCGATCAACTGTTTACAACAAAATGAACTGAATATTCTCAGTAATATAAATGTTTTGTTTTGAAAAGTAGATTGTCACTAGTTACACTGAATATAGAAAACATTTTAAACTCCCTGTATTTATAATATGCTTCTAGACTGCCATTTGAAACAATCTCTGTTTTTAGTCGTATTTTGGTTCACCAGAAAACAAACGGTATACTCAGTAATACATGGCATTTGTCTAAGCCAAAAAGCGCTTAAAACACTATAATGGCGATCACATATATTCATGTCCTTACCTTACATTTAATTTCTCAGTTGGTTGTATGGCGGAAAATAAAAACCTGAAATGCCAGTAATTAGCCTTCAGCTATAGAGAACTTAGAACTCTGAACCCTCCACTTTATAATGGTGGGTGGAAAATCCTGTTAACTCGCTGAGGAGATTAAGAAAATCAGTTATATGCTACTTGAAACGTATATATCCAGTTGACAAATTTAGTAGTACTTGTCATGGCCAAGCACTTGGGTTTAAATTATCATTTGACTTAATTTCCCCTATATATACATGTTGATTATTTAAGAATGGACATGTACAAGCTGAAAACCGCCTTCCTTTAAACGCTGTCGGGGTTTTTAAGCTTCCGGTTGTAAGCCTGATCAACACCGGCGCCAAATAGTCTTTTCACTAAGAAATATTGACTCCATTACATAAGTAAATAAAATCTAATTAGTTCGCACAAATCTATCTACTTTTAATTACACGGGCACAGCTGAGTTATAAAATTTTAAATTAAAGAACTTTGTTTTTTACATGTAAGAAGTACATGTCAGTCACTGGAGAGGCGACTGTATATCTTAATTTTAACTCTTAACTCAAAAATATGTCAAAAACTAAAGCTCAAAGTATACTAGGCACTTTGAATTAAGCCTATACGATCATGTTACTATAGTAATAAATAAAATAATAGAAGTTATACGAACCAATTCATTGGGCAGCAGTAATTTGTTGTCCTTTCCGATTACTATATATGCAGAAAAACGCTGAATGATAGAAATTTTTATTTGTAACAATGAATAGTTTTGCTTTAGAACTACATAGACTGTATTTTACTATATCGATCTCTAATCATTTAATACTGAGCAAAAAAGATTAGGACTTTTTGTGTTGCACTATTGAAATAAACTAGATGACGCACATAAAGAGGGAGTCCCAATTGCCTAAATTAGACAATTTGTTACTCGTAATCAGAATACTACATTTAATACCATTTTTTGTTTTCATACGAAACTTTACTATAAAGAAATAGAATAGCACTTATCTCTTTCTGAGAAAGAGCTTTTTTCAAAATTTCGATATTTACAACACTGAATTCTCGGCCTTTCCTTAATATTTGCAATTAAAGCAAATATTTTGATATCATGTATGGTAGTCGGCAAATACTTTGATATCAGGTGTGGTTAGCCGGTAAATATTTTGATTTCATGTATGGTTAGCCGCCAATTTTTTCAATTAGTCTTATGATTTTAGGTGTTTTGGTGAGCGGAAATATAACTATTATTTACTGAGTTAGCCAAAAAAATTAGCACTCTATTGTGTCTGTAATTAACAATGTTTTGAAACTAGAAATCTCAAAAGATGGATTTTCTAAACAATACGCTTTTAAGATATGAAAAAGCTGAACAACAAGAAAAGAAACGTTCGAAACTTAAAGTCACTAATTAAAAGTATAAATATTCTGTTTTTTTAGTCCCAGGGAAGAGAGAGTTGATCCTTTTTATAGACATTCTATGTCTCTCCTATCTGCATAGTGTGGTGTAACTCCAATGCAAATCGGTTGCTTTATGTACATTAATGAATTACTGCCCCAAATGTTACTGTGTCATGCTCCTAGATCATGAAAATCCAATGCTTATCAGCGTTGTTAATTTACTCTTTTCTCTGATGAAAAGTTAAGTTAGTTAAATCTCAAACGGAACATCTGAGCCCCCACCTCCGCCCCCTGTGTACCTAAATTTTGTCATCAGTATTGCTTCCGTACAAGGTGAATATCTAGTGAAGATCCAACATGTGAAGCCAAACAGGAATCGCGGCCTCCCTGCCATTGATGAAGAATAAAAAAGAATATTGTAGGTTTTTATATTTTGTTTTATATTATTATTCAGCTAAATCTTTTTTAAAATCATAGGGTCTATTTCTATTTTATTCCTAATGAAATTTTTTAGGAATATATTTGTCTTATCAGGTAAGATAATAATGAAAATTACGGGTAGAATCATATTTAAGACAACGTTTCGGTGTCCTCATGACACCATCATCAGGTCAAAATATAATATCTAACAGAAAACAAGAAGTACTTTTCTTACTCATTTCAATATTCATTTTGGAATTCATTTTATTTTATTTTACTACTATAGAAAGCCAAAAAAAGAGTTCGTATAAACTACGTCACTTTCTATGACAAAAGACAAATACAGTAGCATTATTCAGCATTGCAGAATACTAATATATGAAACTCCATCATACAAAAGAGATATTTTCATTTATAGCGTAAAATTATTTTTTCAAATATCGATAAGGGTAGCCGGCGAATAGTAGATATGATTTCAATAACAATTCTTGAGGAGCTTCTTCGAACTTCAAGAATTTTATCAAAATTTTCTGCGAGCTTGAATCAATATTTCAAAACATTAAGAATTAACACCACTACTGAAAGTTTACGCGAAAGCAATTGCGCCCTACTGAGCTACATTTTACAACACCATAAAATTTTGGGCAACAAAAAGCTCTTGTGAAGGAAACTAACTTAAGTTAGGGTTAGGGTAATGTGGTTAAACGCAGTTGCAAGATTTCTGCCTATCATCTACAACGTCCCAAGGGTTAGGGCCAATATAGGGCCATATTATATGGATAATATGACTCCCACTCCCTCTCCCACCCCCCGCTATAAATTAGGGTTAGAGTCCAATTGAGTTGAGTCCAGGTTGATTACAGAATAAATTTGTCTTTGGTGATCTTGAGTTAAATCCATGAGTTGATGACGTTTGTTAGATAAAAATCTTTAACTGCGCTGTATATGTATGACGCGCTTGAAGCTAATTTTGAATATTTTTCTTTCTTTACTGTCTCCGGGAAACTTGGGTTGATTAGTCATGGTTAACAGTAAATCAGATTAGTGATCGTGGTTAGGTATTAAACGGTTATGAAATGCACGAATGTTTTCAAGTCTAAAATGGTATATATTCGCTCGAATAAAAGCACCGATAAGATAAACATTCCTATTCGATTCGAATTTACGCTCTCTCCCGAATAATTGAATAAGTGCTTATATTTTAAGCGCTCTTGTATCACCCGTAAATGTAATACCAGGCCTAAATTAAAAGGCTACTGTGTTCTCTTGCCGTAGAATAACTAAAACTTGCCTAGTATTACATTTACGGTTGAATATTTTTACACTTACTGTTAGTCCGAGGTATTGCATTTACGCAGTTAGTCCGAGGTATTACATTTACGCAGTTAGTCCGAGGTATTACATTTACAGTTAAAAAGTGTCACATTTACGGTGCATGGGTATTACATCTAAACCGGGTTAAAAAGTGTTACACTTACGGTGGGTATTACATTTACAGGTGGGTTATAGTCTCGCTTTTTCATCTGTCAAAACAACGGTAAATATGCCCAGTTTTTAAATATCATTGAATTATTATAATGCAAAGTTCCTCAACTTAAATGTTAAGATGTCTTAAGTTTTAAAATGGAATTTAAATCATTGGTTTTAGAATTTAGAAGTATAAATGCATAGCTCGCATGGGCGTTATTCTAAGCGCTTTTCCAAAATGTACAATATGAACTGGACGTACCGTGCGCTATTCGAAAAGATAGTGTAAACCCAGGCTGAGCTGTTACAGAACTTAAAGAGTAATTTTACAAACGGATACTTTGGTTTGAAGAAAAGATAGGTTAAATTTTGAAAAAAAACACAAATGTGCAATTCTCAAAAATCCATCCCACACCTTTCTGTAACAGGTTCGAAAAAGGAACATAGCGGCATCAAAATCTTGATTAATGCTAATTTCCCTTCCATCAAATGATTTTGTTTACCGCTTTTATGAAGCTGAAAACTCAGTTATGAACCACAGTTTACTTTAAGCAAAAAACTTTGCACTAAAATACTCGCAACAGAACGGAGCTATGTTTCTTTATCATGTTTCATTAACACTGAACCTAAAAAAATAGTTACCATATTATTTTCACTTTCATTAATTTACAAATTTGACTAAACCAAAATTGCATGTTATATGAATACAAAAGTAACATAAATATGGTATCTAGTATCATATTTTGGATATCAATCTAATCACTGAGTGGTTAGCCAAGTTGGTAAGGTGCCATGCTACCTTGCGGGAGACTCGGGTTCGATTCCAGGCTGGACCATCACTAAGGGTAATATCTGCAAATGGTTAGACTTTTACTAAAAGTCTTAGAATAATTATTAGAAGGTGCTGCCTTTGTTCTAACATCTGCAAATGGTTAGAACTTCGCGTCTTCTCGGATAAAGACGTTAAACTGTAGGCCCATGCAGCCTTCCAATCTTCTATCGTAAAGAGTACGTAGGATAGTAATCCCGATGTTGTATGTTCTGTCTCTTCTTCTGCCAACATTATTAATAAATAAAATATTTCTGAGCTGCTGTAGCGGATCTAAGTCTCTCTACGGTCAACTCTGTACTTGTTTGTAAAGCGCATTCGAACATATTTACCCAGTAAATGCGCTATATAAATCTGATATTATATTATTATTATTATTATTATTATTATTTTCTTCAATAAAGTTTTAAAACATTAAGTTCAACGAAAAATTAATGTTTTAAAGTTTTACTTACTTTTTCTTTACCAGGTTACGCTATTGAAACAATAATATTTCCCTAACAATATCCACGTATAGTTTAAATTAACCGAAAGAAAACTTTTAAATCTTTAGTTAGAAAATGGCGATTTCTATATCTTTGCCAAGCAACAGTTTAGATATTGAAAGAACGTAAAATCTTTCCAGCACGCAATGTAAAGACAACTTCAGGTTTTAGTCTCCGAAATATTACGTGATATTGTAACAGAGAAGCAAATTATTTTCGTTAATTTTGTCAGTTTCCTTTCTCTGTCTTATGTATGTTATTATCATGTCCTTAAAGTTTTGACCAGACATTTTAGCTTTACTTAGTTCTTCTAAAAATACAATGTAATTCAGTCACTTAATATCGGAAGCTTAAAGCTTAGAGTCGGCATGTCTGCATGCATATGCTTAGTTCTAACAATCTATATATATAGATAAAAACTGCTCAAAGAGACTTGAAAGGTTTTTTTCTTACTGTATTCTCGCAATCTCAGTGTTCAAGTGTTAGACCTTCATCAGAGCAACTGTAATTTAGACAACTCAAGGTTGAAATGTTTATGATCATCGCCGTAAGTAGTGTAAGAAGCTGGCGCGCCGAGTGCGTTAGTCCTTCATCAGAGCAACTGTAATTTAGACAACTCAAGGTTAAAATGCTTACGATCATCGTCGTAAGTAGTGTAAGGAGCTGATGTTTAGAGTATTAGCTTTTCACTAGAGTAACTATAATTTAGACAGTTCAAACTAGTAGTTCAAGGAACTGACGTTTAGAGTGATATAGCCCTTCATCAGAGCAACTGTAATTTAGCCGTGACAACGCAAAACTGGAATGTTTATGATCATCACCGTATGTAGTGTAAGGAGCTGACGTTTATAGAGCGTTAGTTCTTCATCAGACAACTCAAGGGTGAAATGTTTATAATTCTATCAACGTAAGTGGTGTAAGCAGCTGAAGTTGAGAGTGTTAGTCCTTTATAAGAGCAACTGTAATTTTGACAACTCAAGGGTGAAATGTTTATGATCATCACCGTAAGTAGTGCGTTTAGAGTGTTAGTCCTTCATCAGAGCAATCGTAATTTAAACAACTCAGGGTTGAAATGTTTATAATCCGATCAACGTAAGTGGTGTAAGCAGCTGAAGTTGAGAGTGTTAGTCCTTCATCAGAGCAGTTGTAATTTAGACAACTCAAGGTTGAAATGTTTATGATCATCACCGTAAGTAGTGTAAGGAGCTAACATTTAGAGTGTTAGTCCTTCATCAGAGCAACTGTAATTTAGACAACTCAAGGTTGAAATGTTTATGATCATCACCGTAAGCAGTGTAAGGAGCCTAAACGAAAAAAAAGTGGAGGAATCAATCATTTATCTTAACACTTTGGACTCTGATGGAATTAATGAAAAATTTTAATGGTTTGCTTTTTGTTTTTCTTTAATTATTGCTTTCCCTGTTTTGATCTGGACATATTATAGATCCATATATATAATATTGGCATTTTCTCAGCATCTTTTGTTACTCTGACGAAAGTCTAAGCTGAGGAACAATCTAAATCAGTCGCGTGAATTACGGGATACCAGTCTCGCCAAGTTACTGAAGATTGAAGGAGGCCCGAAAAACAGAATTTTCGCACCAACGACAGATTGTGGTACGAATTACTAATTTAAATGAAAGTCATCAATTAATTTTCACTTTGTCAGCTGCTTAGTTTTGCTAGAAAAAAAAAAAAAAACTTGCATAAAAATGATTAATTAAAGACAAACTTTTTCTTTCAAATATTTTTATTTCATTAGCATACTAATCAATGTTTCAAATTTAAAAAAATGCTCAAAATACTTATAAAAAATGGAAAAAAGTGTTAAAATGTATTAAAAAGTTTACCAGTGCATAAAGCTTATATGTAGCTGAATTTATTTTGCCACCCAGCTGCTTTAAAGTGTATCTGTCACTTGTGTATCTATCAGTTGTGGGTTTTTTGTATGTTAAAAATGTCCTTACTTTTTTAATGGTGATGGCAAAAGTAACATTTGATTAAATATAGACTTGATGAATACCGTGAACAAAATGCCGCCTCACGTAGGATCTGAGAAGATCAACCAGCCACAAAATG
>JANCMA020071339.1:0-15626 GCA_024336925.2 Zoanthus solanderi | reverse complement strand
CTATGTAGAACGTGTTACATTCCACGGACCTAAAGGAGGTTTGTTTATTCGACTTTTGCTTTGTACTAATGAAGTCTCTAAGTCTAGCACTTCGAAAGCCATAAAAAGACAAACATTCAGAACCTGCGTAATATAAAAATCGCATGGTGCTTGGTGGTAACTTTATTCTGTTGAAAGTTAAACTTAGTTAAAAATAAAGAATAAATAATTGAACATTTGTTGAGTGAAATTGAAATTTACGCATCACTGAAGCCGCTTTCGAAGTGTCTCGTCCCAGTCTAATTTGTATATAAATTTCTTTGACCGATGAGAGACCTCGGGCCGACCTACCGTAGGTCCGTGGAATCTAGTGCTAACCATCCTGGTCATCCACTGCAGCCTGGCAATCTCCCGTTGTAACGGTTTCCCGTGCCACTGGACCAAGACTTCCCAGGCCGAGAGAGAGTTTGTTCCAGTGCAACGATCTTCTCACTAAAATCTTCATGCACATGTCGTTAAGCAACTCACCTCATCACCGATCTGCAATGCACAGCACTCAAGTCCTGCAGGAATGGGTACTTGGTGAAGCAACAGATGACCACTGGCAGTTGTAGTCACAAACCTGCAGGTTGGCGGTCCATGGGCAAGTGGTCGTTCTTTTCCTGAATCCGAGGGCGACTGTGCAGCCTCTTTAGGACAGCACTGCCCACCCTCACATGGCAGAGGGGGTTAGAAAAAGTGCCTCGAACAAATGCTTCCCCTACTTAGTCTGGTCAAACTACCGCGATTGACAGACTCGTCCTTAATGCGGTCAATCAACGCAAAAGAAAAAACACAAGAAACTCATTTTGGGAGCCAATATGTCAAGACTGGAAAGGAGAACAGCACTCGTAGCAAGAGAACTTCAGCGATACCGAATAGTTATTGAAGTATTTCTAAAAAGTTATGATGGTAATTCTCAATTGGTAGCTTATAGGTATATTTTTAATTTTAAAAACTTAAAAAAAGTCGAAAAACATGAAAACGAGGCTCCAGAGAAAAAACAGCCCTAAATTCTTTTTTAATAAAGTTTCCCGTTAATAAAGTTTAAAAAATATATTTTTTGCTTTTATTGTTAATTTGTAATCGTTTTGAACCTAAATCAAGCTTGCCAGTACAGCGGTTGAAGATTATTAACTCTATGTTTTGCAATCCATTATGGGTAATCAAGATGGCGGCTTACATGTCAGGTATGGTAATCTTGTTGTTGTTGTTGTTTTATTCGTTGCTTTAACGCGATATCTTGTACTTTTAATTATAGGAATCCTCAATTAATTAGCTTTCTATAAAATAATTTTTAAAAAATGCACATTTAAAAGAAATTTGGTATCAAATGTTACTCGAATACTGCCAGTGTTTCTAGTTATGACGGTGGTGATTAACAAAGTATTTTGTTATGCTACATTCGTTTTGAATAAAAACTGATGTTGTTTTATAAATTTGGTCTTTCCTGAAGCTTTAAATTGTTTGCTGTCAATAAATAGTTGAGAAATTCTGTCAAAAAACTTGCACTCAAGATTTTTCCACTTCAAACGACTGGAATAAGTAACTAACCATAAATTTGTTATGTTTTTATCCTTTTTGATTAGACGAAAGTGATTCATACCATACAAAGAAACGCATTTGTTTAAACAAGAGTATTACTTAGTGTATTATCCATTGTACCAACTATTGTGCAGAACTTGCAACTCTAAAAGATGTACAATCCTGGAAATCACTTCTTAAGGCAGCGGAGATTCGACAATACAAACCCTTGATAGATATTAAGGAAAAAGTAAAGGATGATGAGATTCCAAATATCTTTTACCATAGAAAGTGAAGAAGCATTTTTACAATGAAAAGGGATCTTGAAAAAATTTTTGAGGTCAAGCCTCAGTCAGATTCTAGTTCCCCAGCAGAGCAAAAAAGGAGAACAAATGTGAGAGCAAATCCATCAAAAAGCACTACTTTCGAGCGTCTATGCATATTTTGTAATAAAGAAAGCAAGTTTGTGAAAGGTAAACGAACGCGGGAAAAACTAACACAGTGCTGCAATCTTCGAAGCGACCAAACAATCAGAAACATTGCAAAGTTCAAACAGGACACAAAGATTCTTGCTATGGTATCTCGGGAACTTGTAGCTGCTGAGGCCTGCTACCACAAGTCTTGTAACATAAATTATACTAGGCCGATCAATGATTGTAATGATGTCACCGATACTGAATCAGCAAATGAGCAATACACTCTAATTGAGGATAAGGCTTATGAAAAGCTTTTTGATTATATCAGATGTTATATTCTGGACAACCCTCGTTTGGTTAAGTTTACGGAAATAGCTCAAAAGCTGGTTTCATATATGCAGGAATCGAATGCTAAAAACATCCGTGCATCGACAAAAACTCACCTTCGCAGGAAACTTGAACTCGAGTTCAAGTCAACATTGCAGTTCGAAGATCTGCTTTGCAACAACCGTTTATTTATCATCCCTGAAACCTTATCGAAAACTGAACTCAAAGGGGAGTTTGTGAAACTTCATATAGACAAAAATGTGCCGGTGAAACATCAAGGGAAGTAATTCAACAAATTGCTTTAGACCTGCGGCATTCTATTAAATCTAGTAAGGACAGCATGTCATGGCCTCCCAAGCAATCCGAGCTTACTGCAGATTCTATTCAGATTCCTGTTGACTTAAGAACATTTCTTTCTACGCTCCTAACTGGCACCAAAGATCTTCGGGAAAGTCATACAGAACAAGTACATCGCCTTATAAATTCTTTTGGTCAGGACTCGGTTTATGGAGTGACCGCTGGACGAATTAAGACCCCAAAGCATATACTTCTACCATATGCTGTGAAAACACTGACAAATAATGTTTATTTTAATCAAACAATTAATCGATTTGGACATGGAGTGTCATATTCACAGATTGAAGAACTGACACCGCTCTTTGTCTCCAGAAGCTTGCATCGAACCCAGAACACACGAAACCACAACTGGAAAACATCAAGCCGCACATCAGTACATCTCTCGCGTGGGATAACATTGATCGTTTAGAGGATACTCTTTCAGGGGAGGGCACGTCCCATCGCATTAAAGGAAATGCCATTCAAGCTCAGCACTTCGGTCCTGATCTCCCTCCTGTTGAGGTTAGGCCAAGTTTAGTGAAGTCAAAAAAAAGAAGCATTGATGCTGTAACAAGTAAGGAGCTTCCAGTGTATATTGCAGGTAAGCGCTGTGGATCTCCATTAAGAACATACGTCGAAGTAACCTCTGCGATACTCAGGCCAATTAGGGCATGGGTCAATTATGCAATATGGCCCTAAAACACATTTTTTTGCGATTTCTCAACAAATATTCAACGGATTTCATCCATTTAAACGTTTAATTAAACCACTGAAAGAGCCTAAAATTTTGATAGTAAATTTTCATTTTTTGTTTCAAATTTAAAAAAATTATCAGTGATTATCAGCGATTTTAGTAACATTTTTCAAACGTCTCGCAGGCAAGTCTATTTTGCTTTGTGGTTCGTAGTTAAGGCTTGTTCTTGTTCTTAAGTGGCCAGTATTAATGAATCAAACTGGAATCTACGTCCACTGTATGTCTTTGGAGAATTATCAAGTTCTGAAGCTAAAAAATGCTTGTAGAGCAACTTTGGGATCAAATATTTCTGTTGTGCATAAAGAAAATCGTGATTTCCAGTTACAATGTTGTAGAGCGGGTACAGTGCTTTCAAACTCGACCAAAATAAGTGTGATTTGTGCAACTTTTGTTTGCCTGCAAAGCCATTTTTTGATTTCTACTGAAACTCCAACCCGATTGAAACCGAAGGCTTCTTCGGAGCTTTGCTACCCGATTAGCATAAACTTATTAAAATGCTTATTTGAACTACTGACACCGCGGCACAGGATATGAAACGAAGAACTAATTAGCTTCTATTGTGACAGTCTTGCTTTCAGTGTTAGCGCGTTCTATTTTAAAACTAATAAAATTTCTTCTAGTTCCTATAAACAATTATTTTACACCAAATATCGAACAACTGGACAATTACTACATAAAATCCATCTGGAGGAGCTCCAACTTTATAACATTAAGCTACCAATAACCTACTGTTAAATAAAAAGGATCGAAATCTTGACCGGCCCATGGACGCTTCGCTTAACATAAACTTTGAGTTATGGATTTCCCGTTGGCGTTGGTTTCATAATTAAAACAAAACAAATATGAGATATTGATCATAACCAATGACAATGTTACGTTCTTGTGATATGTTTCCGAAATTTAATCTCCGAATTCGTGTGAGAGCTTTAGGATGAGTTTTGAGTCGTCCGGGGAGGGCCGCCAAACCATTTTTTTTTAAATAAATAAAATTTGAATCAAACTGTGAAGCAAGTTTGGAGTCAGTGAATGCAACCATTGGAAAAGTTTCAAGACATATATGTCCTCAAAAGAAACAGCACCAGTTAGATTGACCAGTGTCAATGTTTCTTTTACTTTTTTGACAAAACATTAAGTCAAAAATATCGAAAACATTTTTATTGCTCTTTTTGCTCCTGCATATTAAACTCCCAACAAAAATTTTAAGATTGCGGGAAAATCTGCATGTGCAAACCGGCGGGAAAAATCCAACATTCAACTTTCAGAATGCCTATTAATATGTCGGATTAAACTTGAAGTAAAAAATTCCTTTAATGGTCAGGTATTCGGCCCTACTAAATAATTTTGTTCTAAGGGTTGTTGTCATTTTTCAAACTCAAAATACGACTCCCAGTCTTATATTTTCAATGAGTAAAAGTTTCCGAGGTGAGTCTACCCAGCACTTATACACGCTTTTTTTTATAAGAACAACGAGGCTCAAATTTGTCAAAATTTAAGAACAATTTAAGAACAAGCTCAGGGTGAGGCTTGATTGATAACAAGGAACGTTTTTGTGGTAGAACTTTGACTAAAACTTAGTGATAAAACATAAAAAGATTCACTGTAAAGACTACTCAGCAAACAATGATGATTGAGGCTAGTTAGCCTCTAAATTCAGTGGCGCAAGACGTTTCGTTTTGCAATACTTGGTTTTATTTTGCTTTTTCTTCAATAAAAAACCGATCACAGAAATACGTGATTCAATTAAAATTTAGTGATAAAAACAACGGACTCAGGCGGTCGTTTGAAAATTGTTTTGATTCAGGTACCGTCCACACGAATACGGATATTTTGAGACAGCATATATTTTTTATACGAATCTGCATTCTGCCCACACGAAAATCCAGTGAATGCCGCTATCCGAAATCGTATCTTTTTGAAACCGCTCTCCAGAGTGAATTTTTTTAAATCCGGCAGGTATGCGGATTCGTGTGAACGTTCAGCACGGATTTGAAAATTGCGGTTTCAAAAATATACAGATTTGTGTGGACAAGGCCTCAACCGGTTGTGCTCCTGAAAAATATTGCGGCTGTCACAAGTTATAGGTTTCGTTCCCTGAGCCCAGTGTTCAGTGATCGCGCGCTAGATTTGAGGTTTCTAAAAGTATTTCAAGATTCCTTGACTTTTTTTAATCACCATATCATTTACCGTAGTTGGGTTAGCCGATCATTTAGTCGGTGTTCGGAAACCATATGCTGTAATGACCGGTTTCCGGCCATATAACTAACTGACAGCGAATTCGGGAAGCCTGCTTTCTAAAAAGAAAAAAAATCAATTCTGAAACTCAACTTCTCACATGTGATGTCCGAGGACTGAATAGCGAAAACGTGCAGTCCCGGGGTGCAGTCCAAACAAGAAATTTGACAACTTCTTTTCAGCTTCTACATGCGCTCCCTTTCTTTATTTGCTCCGTTTCGCGCTTTGGTGTTTGAATACTGTATTGACAGTTTATTGTTCGACAATAGTCACACTCTTCACAAACGAAAATTTACGTTTATACTCTGATTAGAAACTACTCAGTGTAATCTAATATATCAATCTTTCAAACATTTCTCTTATACCCGACTGCCCTAAAAACCAAAAACGTTATCGTTTTATGATAAAACTCATAAACAAGAATCATCACAAGTTCTTCCGACTTGAACTGAATTAGCTTTTTTGAATAATTTAAAATGTTATATAGTTAATTAAGATGTGGGAGATATTTGCTAAGTCCTATTCAGGTCTTGTTTTCGACGATTTCTCAGAGATCAACGAACAACAATTTTATTTTCAAAAACTTGGTAGCGATATCAAATTTAAAAGCGGAACCAAAGATAGTTTCAAAGCGGCGAAAGCAAATTACCAAATAATTAACCTTTATTTGATCTCACTTTTTGTTTGCTCATTTGCTGCTAAATTGATGTTCCGGTGAGACAAAAGGCGGGCATTTCAAAAGAAGTTTTCGTAAAGGTTCGGGAACTCCCTTGGGTATATCCGACATAGCTTCAAGATTTAGAAACAAAGAACTGAATATATCAGCATTCGTCTTCCTGCAGCCCTAAAGCACTCCCTTAAATGGCCCACAAGCACCATTACGGATTATGATCTGAAGAAAAAAATTTGGAGAATTCATTGGGAGCTCCATCTTCTCTGCAGTAAAGATCCTGATCCTCGCAAGGAACAACATGGCACCGGTCTAAGATTTGCCCTTTACGGAAGATGAAATTAAGCAGTATTTTGTACTTGCAGATCAATTTCACAAAATAATGTTACACCGGTATGGTTCCACAGGACTTTATCCTTATGTCATGAAAAGGATAGACATTGTACCAATCCTTCTAAAGAAACTACTATTCCATGGCTTGTTTTCAGATGTTCTAGATACTGAAGGTGGCGAACATGCTCATTATCTTCACCAATGCCTGTTTTATGGTCACTCATCTCGTGGTGGTGGATGGGTCAAAGAAGATCCAATTCTTACCATTTTCAAGTGGTTTTATCGACAAATAAGACAGAGAATTTCTGGAACATCTGTTGATTACCAAGCTAGATTTGAGGCTTTTGTTCAAGTTTGCATTAGCGGTGCCATCCCATATCCGGCGACTCCAGCCAGCCAGCAGCCTGTACGATCAATCCTAGCAAGCCAAGAGTCTGTGACTTTGACACCAGGCAGTCAACTGTTTGAACGAACAGTCCCAGCCAGCCCACAGTCTGTAACATTGACACCACCAAGCCAGCTATCTGTGATAGGTAACTAAGTGTGAATTTGATGCAAATAGACCAATTTTAGTTAATTTTGTTTTGCAATCACTAAGAGTTTTTAATTATGTGTTTTTCATCTCAATATTTCAAATGTTTGTAATACTCATTGTAAACTGATAGCTTTGTTTATCTAGGCACACCATCCAGCAGCTACCAAAGGCTGGCTAGATAACCAGACAAGTTTTTCTAGTCCCTGTTTACCAGGTTAGTTATTTTCTTTATTTCTAATTACTATTTAAAGAATGTGAAAAATAGCTAGATATACATAAGTCAGATAAATGTTTGATGGTACCAAGTGATCAGTGTTTTGTGTAGGTTTGTTGGAGTTTGTGTTTGCATTTTTTTGTTTTGGCTGATTTGCATGAATTAGGAAATATTCCACTTTAGAGACAGATTTTTTTTATCCGATGGGATCATTATTTTCAATCTGCCTATTCATTTATAGGTGGCGGCAGAGTAAGACGGGGGAGAACTCTTTTTTCAAGATAATCTTCAAGAATCCGTGCAGAAAGCAATGATAGTGGAGCTAACTCCAAAAAAGAGCATGTGCTAGTTGCTACAAAAAGTACCAAGAACCCTGTGATCATTGTCCTTGACAGAATCAGAGAGCCTCCACCTCGGCCATTAGATGGTCAGGTCTTTGTCATAGGGAACCTCACAGAAAGAGGAGACAAAAAAATAAACACCGAGGATCCGACAAAACTCATTTTGAAAAATGTTGGAAATGTTACAATGGAAATGTTGAGAAGGCTTTAAAATGAAATCAGCATTTTAATTACTTCTCAGAAAGAATTTGAGAAAGAACATTTGAAAACAAACAAAGTTATTACTATGGCATCTCGGTTTGGCTGGCCAATTGTGTCAAAGCAATATGTTCTGAATGCAGATGAAGAAAAAGAATGCCCAGATATCAGTAAATACCAGCTTAATCTGTCAAAAATGAAGCAAGCACCACTAAATGCATTGGGAAAAGCAGTATTAATCAAGGCAAATGCTGTTGTTGATGTCAACAAGAAGCATTCTGCTCATCAAGAAATGAAAAGAAAGGTTCGCCAAAAAAAGTCCAGGAAAAAGGTCTGAAGAATCACAAAAAGAGGCCATTCCAAAGCACCCTCCCTAAAAAGCTTGTTAAGGTTATGTGACTTATTCCTAAGAACAGTTTTCACTAATGAGAGAAATTTACCCTAGGCAAAGTTTCAAAGACATAAACAGGCTAATTTCTAACAGTTGGAATGCTCTAGACAATGAAGTTAGGAAAGATCATATTAAAAGAGGAAAGGAGAATTATAAAAGGCGATTGGGAAGGTGGCATTTTAGAGCAGCTCATGAAAATACACAACTGTGTACGATTTCTTAAATAACTTGAGTTATAAGATTTCCCAATTTTATGAACCTATATTTATATAAAAGTTATATAACATGATCTTTACTATGCTGTGTGACTACACAAAACAATTGTTATAAAATAAAATAATTGTTAGACCAGATGTTTTCATTTCATTTCCAGACGATACATCGAGATGGGATGAGTAGTGGGGAGTTGAGTTTTTATAAGATCGTTTATTTCAAAACTATTGGACTCTGAAAGTTTCGTAGCTATATCTGAAATGATTACTGAGCCATAACAACTGCTTGATGGTTTATTTAACTTTCCAAACATAAGTTGACTTTAAAAGTTCTTTATAGTTGGGCAAAAGATGATGGCAAATGATATTCAGGTACAAGATACATTAAAAACCTGGCGCCATTAGACAAAGAGAAAAATATTAGAAAGGCAGAAGTCGATAGCATGCTGATCGGTTCATATCTGATGTTCATGATATGCAAATTTTGATCACATAAAACATAGAGCCTTAAAAACTTTGATCAATTATTGTAGCGAGACTTTCTGAAGTACAAATATTCAAATCAGTGATATATGTTTCAGTAAAGGTGACACAGTTTGTGCACTTAGCAAAGACCTTGGTTTCAAATGAAAAAAACTTATATTTCAATTTTCTGTTGAAGTTGCAAATTTGTGACTTTTTAGCTGTCAGAGAATTTAGTAATAAAAATTGTTTTTGTATTCATTCCTCCGCATAGAAAATAAGGTTCACCAAGAAGTTACTTTTCCCTGAATTTTGATCATTAAATCTTCCCATGTTAAAATATCACTGCGGCAACCCTGACTGTTTTGTGATATGTTTTGATTCTTCGCAAACCTTCCTTAATTCCTAAAAGATGATTTTAAGAATTAACTTAGAATTTTGTTCTTGAAATATAATACAACTGCTTATTTTATTATTTTCCATAAGCTAAACTTACACTACTTTTTAAAATTATTCTTACTTTCTGTATTTGATTTTGTAGGAAAAATTAAAATAAATTATATTGGATCAAAAAATGCAGTTAAGTATAAAATTTAAACTGGTTTATTTGCCAGATGTTTCTTTAAACCTTAGACTGACTGTCCAAAATGATCATCAGAAATATTTAATAATAATAACGGCTTCCACAGCTAAATAACATACAGTATTTTGAAAAAAAATGATCTTGTTTTTTATAAAAACTTGTTATAATGAAAATGCAGCTGACTGAAACAATTCACACGATAGTCAAAACAATGTAAATTGCAAATTTCAACATCTGTCAATCATCGTTATGAAAGATCCTATTAATTTCAAATAAATTACTGCAGCGCCTGTAGCTAATTACAATATATTATCTTGACAACGCTAAACTTTACTTGTCTTGGCTGATTATTTTGATGAAATGATGCCACTTCTCCTTAGTTTACAGTTATTTTTAGAAGCCAGTTGCATACAACTTTAAGGTTTTATAGTTCTTTCACGTTAATACTGGGAGATTGAATGATTAACACTCAATAATGTGATTCTGCTGGGCAACGAATCTAAACCGTAAACTGCATGTTCATATAGTTATACCAACTGTTATTTTTACTAAAATTTTGAAGACACGTGAAGTACATTGGTGTCACGTTTCTTCTGTAAATATAAATCAAAAAAACGTCTTGCTCCAAGGACTTTTCATAAAAACACAATTTAAATAATATGTCGACAAAGAACAACTTATGTAAACGGCACAATGTTTGCAACACAATAAACATCATACAACTTACTTGCTTTGTCTCGAATGAGTGATTTCACAGCTGGGAGAAACGTTTTCGTTCCGTAGCTTCTCAGCTGCACTTGTAAAACCGTCCGAAGATCTCTTTAGTTGGACGGGATTAGATTGTTGACTTACACGTTCGGAACTATGATTCTCCGCCATAGTAATTTAGGAATTAGGAAAAATTAAAAAAATCACTCATTGCAGCAGCTGTTACAGGTTCTTCGAGCTTGTATTTGCGTTTTTCCTTAATAAATCAAGATACTTTGCATGCTGTGTTGCTTAACAAGTCCTTAAATACGCTTAAGGAAATGTGTCCTTATCGATGAAGGGACGTGCTTTACATTTCCGTCGATGAAAAAGTCTATTTACCATAGAAGTTGTCGCAATCGTGTAAATAAAAGGTGATGTTTACACTTTCACTTTTTAAAAACAATCATATATGTTTCGAGAGGCAGTGCATACGAAACCTGATGCTGACACAAATAACGCGAGTGAACGCTGACAGACAACCGTTCATTCTTTCAAGTACAGACCTTGGGGCAAAACCTTGTTTAACTCTATTAGAAAATAAGAATAAAAGTATCGTGGATCAGTCTATTGTATCTGCTAACAAAGGTTAATTTTGTTTCTCCGAGTTTAAGCTTTGTTTTGTCTTCCTTTGCCTAATTGGACGTCCAGCGGGGCAAGAATTACTCTCAACTACGAAATGCTCGTTTGTAGTCGATACAACACCACAACTGAAAGATAATTGCCTCTGGTTTCATAAATGAATAATAACTGCAATTTCAACAACTACTTGAAATAAGTACTCCTTAAAGCAACTGTTGTTGTTGAAATATATCCCCCTCACGGTCTACTTTTCTGAATACCTCCAAACATTCTCTGTGCGTAAGCTTTTTCTCCCGATCATTACTTTCCAGTTACCATGGTAACTGACAAGACTTGTCTACTCCTCTACCAAAAAAACAAGGCCAAATCGGTATCTTAGTTTTCGGAAATTTTAAACAAATATCTAGGGTTTTACTTCAACAAGAGCTAATCGCTAAGCCTTTGAAACCCACTGATCTAACAAATTAGGTCGCTGGTCATTATCACTTTCTAGATTTTATCTCGATTACTTCTTTCGCACCCTCATCAACGAATAGGTTGGAGCACATGAAAAGATTGCTATGTAAAAATGCTGTCTTATTGTAAATATAACATATTTCTGTATTTTTTTAAGAGAAAGACTGGATAGCAGGGTCTAGAAAACCAAAAAGTTGGACGTCTTTCATTTAAAAACATTGAAAAAAACTGTGATTTTGCGACGTCACTATCACTTTAAATATTGACCACAGAATGATAATCGGAAACACAGCCTCCACTGCATGGGCGGAAAAACGTCAACACGAGCAAAAATTGAAAAAAGTAGAAACTTGCACGTGTTTCCATAGTAACTGTGCTAGTTGAGGAAATGATTAAGAGGACATTTTGCTGATTTGCTCGAGGACACTCATTGAGTCTTAACTCGTTGAACTCAAATTGCATTTTTGTTTTATAATTCTAAAATAACAGTTTTATCCTTAGGCTTAGCTTAACTTAGCTTAACTTAACTTAACCTTGTTCCAAGGTGAATTAAATTTAACACCGAGTTAAGCAAAAATTACAGCTGCAATTGCTTCTTTAAGGAAAAAATTACGGTTCGTATAAAACACCGTTTTGATTTTCGTAGGAAATAATTTTGTTTTAAAATCCCAAATTTACAGGTCTTATCAATCTCTGTAAGTTTGGAAACAATGGAGGTAAATGTATTTTTACAGGTAATCTATACACGAAAGACATAAAAAATTTGGATATCAAAGATGAGAAATCCTACTCGAAATCCTACAAATTTGGGCAGAGTTAAACTTTCAGGAAAACCCTTGTAGTTTTCAAACATCCCCAATTTGGAGTAATTCCTTAGTCAGAATAGATGACACACCTATTTTCTATGCTTTATGGTCAAAAAAATCTGTAAACTATGTAAGTGACCTCCTGGATGAAAGCTCGAATTTTTTATCTTATTGTGCTTTCACTCAGAAATATAAATTCTATCCTAATTTTTTAGAATATTATGGTTTAGTCTCTGCTGTTCAAGTTTTTAAGACCAAATGTAATTCAACTAATAACTCTTCTCAGAGAAATGAATTCGCTTTTTATTAAAATCAAAACATTTTTCCAAGTCAGTTTATGAAATTCGTATTGAAAAAAAAGCTACATCATGTAATAAGAGTGAAAAAAAATGGGAAAAGATATGTAGTGAACAAGAAGCAGTTGAAATCGACTGGAAGAGAGCTTACACCTTAGCTTTCAAGTATACAAAAGAAACAAAACTTAGAACGTTCCAATTCAAATTTCTCCATCGAAGGATAGCAACTAATTACTTTTTGTTAAAGATTGGTATTAGCTCAAACAGTTTATGTTCCTTCTGTAATAAACATACAGAGACTTTAGAACATCTTTTTTGGAGCTGCCCTTTCACACAAACTTTCTGGAAAAATGTTTTTGACTGGATAAAAGCAGGTGTGCCATCTTTCAAGAGCCATAGGTTCTCAATGTCAGCTTCTTTAGGACTTATCCAAAATTCAGATTTAGCATTGATCAATCACATTCTCCTTATTGCCAGGCATTATATTTATATTTGTAAAATCAGAGGCAATGTCCCAAGTCTTTCTTTAATTTTGAAGATAGTTTTATCCACGAAAGAAACTGAACAGAAATTGCTTTTGAAGAGGGTAAAATGGACAATTTCACTAAACAATGGGAGATTTTTTTTTTTAAATTTTAAGTCCAAAGAACTGTGCAATTTCTGAACAACCAGCCTCATGAGACAAGGCCTTCTGTATGTAAGCTTTTGTTAATTAAAGTTATCATACTGTTTTGGTTTATTTAAATATTCAAATGAAAAAATTGTAAAATTCTTTTTTTAATAAAATAAATTAAAAAAAAAAAAAAAGGAATGTTCCTTTCATGGCACCAAGTATTGGGTTTCCTTTGTCATGGAGCCAGCCGAGCGAAGAATCAGAACGCCCTTGTACCCAAGCCCTACTCCTGCATCACACATTCAGCAAGAGCGGACTGCTCGTTTCCCCGCCAAACCTCTATCGGCCCTGCTTTTGCTCATTGTGTGCGAGAGCATTTTGCTCAAGGACTCGGCATTACTGTGCATGCGTGGTCTTAATGGAAACATCTAGAAAAACAAACAAAATGGCGGCAACGACCGAATTCGTAAATGAAACAATTTTAGAAGAAAAATTACTAGAAATATGGCCGGAGCACCCGTGTTTGTACGATGTGAGATCCTCAGCTTTTAAAGATGGGAGAAAGCACGAAGAAGCAATCCAAACTATTGCCGAAACAATGAACATGAAAGTAAGTAAAATTATTTGGCCATTATTCACTTCAGTAATTATCTTTTACAAACAATTGTTTTGTATCAGTAGCCAGTTAAACATTGCTCTGGATTCGCTAGTCTTAATACATATGTGACCACAACAAGCGCGACGAAAATAAATTGAGGCAGGTTTAATTTTTAATTCGTAATTTATTTATATTTTCTTACTATAACTCAAGATACATAACTTTTGGCTTTCACTGTCACTTCAGGTCACCGTCACTTCAGGTCACTGTCTTTTCAGGCAGTTCAGTTTATTAATTTCATCAAAACACTACATTTAACATGATGACACACAACCAACAAATAGCAGAGCTAACCTTGGCGGGCAGTGTGTGGAAATTTAACTCATTAAAATTATGGAACAAAAAAAGTTCAAGAAATATAAAAAATAAATCAGAAAATATAAGGTAAAACAACTAATAGAAAGAGATATAAAAATTCAGATACATGCAGTGAGGAAAATATTACCTATATAATATACATGCAGCTATTAACTGGGTTTAGCTTTTAAAAAATCACCGATTATTTGTTTTACATCAACATAAATATCGTGAGCTTGTAGATTCTGAAAAAATATTGTCATCTTTTTCTTGAAAATATGCTTTAGAAGGTTTTTTAAGCTTCCTGGGATACTATTGCAAAATTTACTGCCAATTCTTGAAAAAAGAATTTCTAAATCGGTTTAGTCTTGACCTCTCTACATAATAGTAACCAGCAGCTGAAGATTAGGTGTTGCGATTGTGTACACTGTGCTGGGAAACGGTGAACATTCCTGAGAGCTTAGAGAGATCTAGAGTTAAGATGTTATGGACATTGAGCATTAAAAGAGAGGAAAGTTTAATATGAAATATCATTAGATGATATAAAGTTAGATATTACTGTCAGAACCTATTGGAAATTTATGGAAAAGAAACCTTTAAAAATGAGCTCAAACATTTCTTTTCCATATTATAAGTTTTAAGCAAATAAACTTGCAAGCAAACCGTTAAACAAAAGAAGCAAGGACAAGATTGAAACCAACAGCGAAGACATTGACTGTTGACTGCAGCTTTAGCAATACTAGAATTTTTTCCAAAAATTTTTTTTGAAATATATATTTCAGATCCATGTTTTTGATCTCTGACACAGCTTTTCTATACACTAATACAGTTAATCCCAATTATTCACAGTACTTCTCAGTGCAGAAATAAATCCAAGTACTGTATTGATACAAACTGACCCCCTGTTTGTAGAAATTGTACTTGTGTGTTAATTTCTCACTGTCTTTTTTAAATAATAAATTTAAAGAAAAAATCTATTGTTAGTTTATACTGTTTGTTTATTTCACTTTATCCTGCATGTTGTAATTTACAATGCTATCTATGTTTGATAAAAGTATTTTGCAATTATTTTAAGATTTTATGCACAGAAAGAAAATGTTAAGCATTCAAATTTTTTGCAATATCTTTAGGTGATTGGGTAAAGGTGAAGTTGCCCACTCTACGTAACAAATATACTAAAGCCAAAAAGCCACCCAAGAGTGGTAGTGCTTCCAAAGCAAGTAACAAAGGATCATGCCTTCTTGAGAAGATGCAATTTTTGGCTCCTCATGTCGCTACAAAATCATCATCATCAAACCTGGAGGTCGGAATGGCATTATTTTTTGGTTTTAATTTTTTAAACTCAAAGCAATAGAAATAAAAAAATATAGAAGCATATAAAGCTGAATTTCACCATAGCAACTTTTTTAAGAGACACTGAAACTGTCCCAAATAGTTTTTTAAAAAGTAAAATTTCAAATATTCTTATGGTGTTTTGAAAGTTATGTAAACATAAATTAAAATCTGTCATTTCCGAAAATGATTTTAATAGGCTTATAATTATTTGTAGTGTTTTCTACAGAGTTGGTAAAATATGGATTACTTCATTCAAATGTTTAGAACTTAATTTGTAGTTTTAATGACAA
>JANCMA020071239.1:0-15627 GCA_024336925.2 Zoanthus solanderi | reverse complement strand
CAGCAATTCTAGGAATAGTGAGCACCATGATAAATAGCAAAACAGTTACTGCTACAGGGTCAGCAATTCATGGAATAAGGAGCACCATGATAAATAGCAAAACAGTTACTGCTACAGGGTCAGCAATTCTAGGAATAGTGAGCACCATGATAAATAGCAAAACAGTTACTGCTACAGGGTCAGCAATTCATGGAATAGTGAGCGCCATGATAAATAGCAAAACAGTTACTGCTACAGGGTCAGCAATTCATGGAATAGTGAGCACCATGATAAATAGCAAAACAGTTACTGCTACAGGGTCAGCAATTCCAGGAATAGTGAGCACCATGATAAATAACAAAACAGTTACTGTTACAGGGTCAGCAATTCTAGGAATAGTGAGCACCATGATAAATAGCAAAACAGTTACTGCTACAGGGTCAGCAGGATACCTAAACTACGTGCAATTCTACAATTGGCTTCGACTCAATACCTTCCTCGATCAAAACTAGAGTAGACACAATCCCAGTTTCTAGTTTTCCATCGTTCGTAATAACAACAAGATTGTCTCCTGAAGCAATATCTTTCGGTTTCTCTTGTTGACCATCAAATGATATTACCATCACCTTGACCGGCTTCTCTCTCAAACGATTTATAACGTTTTCAAGCTCTGGCGACTGCCTATCGGGAACTCGGTCCATTAAAACTATCAAGACGTTCTTGGCAAATGGTCGATCTCCAGCAGATTCAACAAAAACGTTCTCTTGAACCTAAAGTAAACAAGTATTAAAAAAATCTATTTATTGAAAACGCTGTTCGAATCATTAATGTTATTTATCTAAAAACTATGCATAACTTTTATGTTAATAGAATAAAACAAATATAACAAGTGTTAAATTATTTGTTTATAGCATTTTAGTTATGTGTTTTTTTATTGTTATACAGCAAATTCGACTGTTTTTCTTGACAGGGCACAATATGACGATGGTAGTGGTATTGATGCTAATGATAACGCTGACAGTAATAACAAGAAAGCCGGATACACGTTATGCTATTGATTTCATTGGTTGGGTGTAAAAATAGGGCTGCCACTATTATTTTACTGAATGTTTAATTCAAGGACAATTCCAAGACTTTCCAAGGACCTTTTCAAGCAAATACAGAACCTTCTCTATTAACAAAACTTGAATGCTTTACGCATTTCTTCAAAAATCAGTTCAACAGTACACATACTAAAAGTAATCTCGCTCTGACAGTTTTAAATACGTCAATATAATTATCAAAACTAGAAAAGAAAACATTTATGACTTCAGTAAAGTCAAAATATTGTCGGAATACAAAATTTGTATTAAGCTAAAATCAAAATATTTTCTTTTCTCGGTTTGACAATTGTAATGATGAAAGACACCTGCTGTGTTAAGAAGCTTTGTTATTCTGCTTTATTGTATTGGCTGAATCCTGATAATGAAAAACAACCAATGACAGATTACTTTAGACGATTTGTTTCTGGACAAAAATCAAGCTTTTCAAATCACAAATATTTGAACAAACAGCTTATTTTTATTACTTGTGGAACTTAAGATTCTTTTTTTTGCCTATTCCAAGATTTTCAAGATCCACGACCCAAATTCAAGGACCTTTCCTGAGCCTGTATTTCCCTCCTCCCCCCATCCCCCCAGTTGCAGGACTTTCCAGGATATTCAAGGACCGTTGCAACCCTGATATAAATAAAACCAAGATAAAGTTAAAGCATAGAGATTTCTTGATGGCCTAAAATGATGGCTGATCCAAAACTATCGCCTTATCTTAGTTCTAATGGATACATAACTTGAGGACAAATATCCATGTATAATGTTTAAAAAGCAATTAAGTACATTGTTGAGGGTATGACGCGTAATTTAAAAGCCTGAAGGCTTTTAAACAAATAGATATGAAATCATTATCATTTCCAAACTTTATCAGCGTAAAGAGCTAACCCTGCCGCTATAGTTTATAAAAATAACATTAATTATATTAATAATTATTACTATTACAATCATTTTTATTATTATTATTATTATTATCATTATTAATAAAAATAATACTTCAAGAAACACCAGTTCACTGTGTTTTGGTTTATATTATGCAACATAAATTCATTTATGGGGGAGAAACTGGGAGATGATATACCATTCTCAATGCTCCCGTGAGATTTCCACCACTTCGTAGACGTAACCGATTGATGTAAGTCTTAAACTGGCCCTTCGAGAAATTGAATTTTAAGAACACAAGAACTTCTGCATTTCCACTGTATTCTACCATCCCAACACGAGTCATGGTTGGCCCGATATCATAGGCGTCTGTGATATTCTGAACAATATTCTTCATTTTTTCATAGTTAATGGCCGAGTCAGAGCCAATCGCGAACACCAAGTCAACAGGTTTCCCTGTGTGAGAAGAAAAAATAAGAACCACATAAGCCAATTTTAAGATGAGCGTTTTCAAAGCAACATTGATTCTTTGTAAAAAATACAAAGAACATGATATCACAATCTACACACAGCTAACTAGAAATATACAAAAGTTTAGTAAAATGAAACAAAGTTTTATGACGTTGAGTTGGTCATAAGACCCCAGTTCGATCCCCTGTAAATGAGGTTCCAGGTTTGGCTGGGAGCTTACCAATGATGGATTAGTGCCGCATCTAGTGGGATTCAAGGACAGCACAGAAACCGGAATTAAACATCGACTATATAGGACTATAGGCTGGTAACAACATTTAGGTAGCTAGCTTATCAAATGCTGTCGGCTTTTTGTTTCAATTACTCTTATGATTTAGTGAATGCAACAAGTGACAGTAGAAAGAAAATATTCAGTTTCTATGATTATTGTGATTGAGTTTTCAAAGCATTAATGGTCAATGGCCATCTTTGTTGTTATGAACGAAATCAACAACTTCGAGTCTCGATTTTTTTTTTTAATTTTTTTGTTCAATTACTTAAGTCGCGTTTTTGTCTGTCTGTAACAAAAGCAGGAAAAGCGATGTAAAAGTAATGTTTTAAAATGCTATACGATTTAACTTGCAGCGACGAAGAACAAAAGACTAATATCTACAAATTTCTTGTCATTGACAGACACGTTCAAAATAAAAGGTAAAATTTCACAAGAAAGAGAGAGAACGACTTTTACCTGATCTTTGCTGTTGAGGCAACAAGACATTCAAACAAGTTCAAGGATACTAAAACCTAGGCTTCTCTTGGTCGAGTGAAAGAGAAAAGAGCCTGGTCACGAATATTTAACAAGCGAATGAATGACAGAGTTCTTTTGATGGCATGAAGGCATTCATGTCTTCGGCATTCCATGTCTTGAAAATGTTCTCTCTAACGTGGCATGCATCAATGGAACTACCAGATATTGACTTCCACATAAAGACTGTGGCTAGGTAATTCGGTTCGCATAGGTAGCGTAGAGACCCTGGCTTCAAATCTTGTTGACGCCTGAAAACATTTTGTGTTTCCTTTGCAGTTACACAAACAACGAACATAAATGTTGTGGTTAACTGCAAACACCCTTAGGCAAATTTTCTAATCTGTTCAAGAAAACTAACCCTTACTTCTTCTTCAGGAGAAAAAATACAATATAATGGGACAACTGTTATGGTTGACTAATCAAACTCTGAATTACTTTGCTTCGTAAGAGTTTGTTTTAGTTCTGTGTTCTATAGTTTCGGTGTTATTCTAAATACCTACTTAAAACTTTATGGTTAAAAAGGACTGCGACGTGGTTGGTGTAGTTAGTATAAGATCTCTGCTTTTCAACCATAAGGTCCCAGGTTCGATTTCCGGCTGGGCCAAGCTTTGAACATTTGTGTGACCTTCTTTACCAACAAAAAAATTGTCTAATGGTGGTATGGTTGGTGCAGTTGGTACAAGATCTATGCCTTCCAACCACAAG
Organism: Zoanthus solanderi; assembly: GCA_024336925.2. Lineage (NCBI taxonomy): Eukaryota > Metazoa > Cnidaria > Anthozoa > Zoantharia > Zoanthidae > Zoanthus > Zoanthus solanderi. The sequence continues at coordinate 11,715 of JANCMA020071239.1, read as the reverse complement.
ATTCCACGGGGAGTCAAAAACTCTCTTTCAATGAACACTACTGAAACCGGAGATAATCACCGGGCCCAAGGAGTCTCTGGGCTCCTAGAGATAGCCAGTTGATGCTTAAAAGTTAATTTAACAAAATATGCTAAAATACGTACGACAAACTCCTTTGTGCCGGACTGCAATCGACTTCTTCTCCTGACAGGAATGTAATTTAAGAGCGCATTCTGTGGGATATGTGTTGTCATCGGTACCACAGACAGGAACTACGTTATCTTTGGAGCAGTCCGTCTTGCATTGACAAGACGCAGTGTCATTAGCCAGCGGCTTACATTCCGCATTAAACTCACATCTAACACCGTCACAAGGATCTGAAAAGCATTGAAGAGTCAATAAAAAACGAAATGGTGTATTCTATTGACCGAGTTCATCTTTATTTTGTTTTACAATTTCAAAGCAGACTTAAACAAATTTCCTACAACTTTTTATTTTCTCTATAAAGCCCATTTTAAAAATTTATCATAGTAATGAGTAAATTGAGTCAAACAAAATTACGTTAATTTGGCTTTAGTATACTGAATCACAAGGAAGATTTAGAAGCTGAAATACTAAAAGCAGTATAAGTTAAAAATTTGTTTTAACAACTTTAGTTAAAAGTCATCTTAAACAGTTTGTAGTTTTAAATGAATTATTTTCTTTAACTGTTCTAAGTAGCCTAATATTTATTTGGTAATTTTAATGAAATTGGGCCTATAAAGCGCCTCATTTTCATACATGAAAGTTCAGACAAAAGAGAAAGTGAGACCTCAAATACAATTTGAAATTTGAACGAGCTTCACCAAAGGTCTTAGTAGTGATAGATTGAAACAAATTCAGTTGATACTCAGATGCAAACAAAGAACCTTACCACATTTTCCATTATAAGCCATCGTTATGACAACCTTCCTTGTACATGCGTACTTCGACAAATAACAACCATTAAAGAAAGACTTCCTGTTACTGCCACAAACAGGTTGATAGAAAAACGGACAGCTCTCAGCGCATGCACATTTGGGAGCTCCACTAGTTGTCACAACACAAGAAGACAAGAGCGGACACGTGACCACTGCGCAAGGTGAATCGTCTACAGTAGATGGGCAAGGAAGTAACAGCACAGCGTAAATACATAGCAACGAATAAGTCGTTCTCCAGCTCGGATATAAATTAGAAAGAAAGAAGTTGAAGAAATTAGTACATAACACGAAACTGTGATGGGAAAAGCGTAAGTTTGATTTGAAACAAGATTGAAGGAAATGATCATACACCATGTATACCCTAAAGAGAGGGTTCAAGAAGTAAATGTGTCCGAAACGCTAAAGTGAGGGCACGAATGATTTTGAAATGCAGCAGATCACTGACTCATTGTTTTAAGGAAGAAATTCGACCAAAGTCGGCCAAGGCTACTCACGGGCAATAGGTAACTCAGGTTTCAAGTTTAGATTTAAGAATATTTCAAATCACCAAAAATAATTCACAAAGTTCAAAACTTAACCAAGTCGTGTTGACATTTGATTTCAAACTTCTTTGTTCTTTGCCACGTCGGTGGCACTTGCGTAGTTACTCAATTTTAACCGTTACGCCATTTATGAAATCAATCTAACTAATTGAAAACTTCGGAAAAGTTTCTGACTTTTTGATAGTCACACTTATAGCAAAATATGTTAATACAAATTAAAGAGTTTGATAACAACAACGATACGCGATAATTACAGAGTTAATCACAATCATTACAATTTCCTCAAATGTGATTGGCGCACAAACCTGCTGTATTTTGCACTAATTAACCTGCAATATTGTAATCGGACAGTGTAATCGGACAATTTCTTGAGCCAATCATTTTAAGTATTTTCAGCTAAATCCACCAATCACAACATAGAGTAATCATTCTAGCAACTGAAAAACTTTCTCTTCAAAGAAAGGGCCTTTTCCAAAGGCTGTTTAAAACCATTTTCATAGTTTTTTTTTTCCATATTTATTTTTTCGGAAATTCTACTTACCATAAATAAAAAATTACAATTAAAAGCTATTTTTCAAACTGTTTTATTTTTTGCTTTCCGAAAATTGTAATGATTATTATTAATTGGTAACAGAACTTCGTGTCATCCAATTCCGTCTGTAGTCATACTCGTGATTAACAAATCAAATTCCCGCTTCGCGGTCATCCGATTTTCTAAGCCACTCGTATGATTACAGACCGAATTGAACTCCACTCAGTCCTATTACTATTATAAATCTTGTGATTTGTTTCTATTCATTTTTAAATCTAAACTCATGAACAGCGTGTACTATTGCTGTCAGTATCTTGTATAGTTTGAATGTCGACATGTGTAGAAACCTATCCAAAGGCCATTTTGACTTGAGAAAGAATGAACAATCAATTCAATTAAAAGTAGTTAGAGAAAAATCTAAGGTTAATTTGAGTTACTCACCTCAAGATGTTAGCATCTAACCAAAGCAGATAAAAGTCAAGAAACATCCTCTCAATTAGGTAGGAGATAAAAAAGAATAGAAGAGAAGAAAGGAACTTACAGCAGAGCCCTTTCTTTGACAGAGAGACATTTGACTTCTCAAGACAGGATTCTTTTTCCAGATTACAAAGATTCCAGTGGGTTCTTAAGTTGCTATCACACACAGGATCAAAGTTGGTGGGACATGAACGCGGACAGAAACACCATTTAGTTTTGTTTGATTGGCAGCTTGTAACTTTTGAGAAAAAAGCGGTAAGATATAAAAAGGGCATCGACAGATCATCTATAAATAGCTTTTGGTGTGTTTTGCCTAACCATCAATAGAGAATAACAGGTTTTACTGGCGTGAAGCCAGCAAATTAGCGGTTCTATTACTACTACTACTACTACTACTACTACTACTACTACTACTATTACTACAACTACTACTACTACTACTACTACTACTACTACCACTACTGCTACTAATACTACTACTACTATTACTACTACTACTACCACTACTACTACCACTACTACTTCTACTACTACTAGGACTACTACTACTAATACTGCTACTAATACTATTTCTACTACTACTACACTACTAGCACTACTACAACTTGTGTTACTATTACTACTACTACTTTTACTATTGATATTATTATTATTATTATTATCATTAGTGTTATTATTATTATTATTATTATTATTAATGTTATTGTTATTATTATTGTTACTACTTATTATTACAACTAACAGCACCATACCGTACCAGATTGTAACAATGTTAAAATAGCGTTCCAAACTGCAGAATACTCTTCCTCTTTTGGGACGTTAATAATGTTCCTCATTGGTGTGATGCCCTGCAGATCTGTTGGATTCACTTCCTTTCCAATGGCAATCACGAGAACCTTAACACGTTTTTCAGCCAATCGCTTTACTACATTTTCAACATCCTCTTCGTTTCCAACACCTTTCTTATCGAGAAACACAATTAATATCTGCCGCGCCTCTTGACGAATTTCGTTTTTATTCGCGAAAAGTTTTTCTGCTTCTTCGAGGGCCTTAAGAAGGTTTGATTGTCCTCGCCGTTTGGAAATTGCATTAATGAACCGTTTTAGTGTTGTTGGATTCGTATGAAGATCGCTGAAGCGAAGTCGTGTGATTGGGGTTCCGGTGAAGTCGATGATGGCGTAATGAAGCTTATTGACTCCATGTGTATCGATCGCGTGTGTAATTGTATTGATCATCTTTTGGAATACAATATCAGCCGAGCTGCCAGATGCTGAGATAGCAAAAGCGATGTCTATCAGAGTCTTCAACTGGACTGTAAAGATAAACAGTGAAACGCAAAATAAGATTTTCGAATTTTTAAGGATGGCTTAAAATGTTAGTGTCAAAACACTTCTAAACCACAAAATTAAAACTAACACCAATGTCGACCGTCAGCATTTCTACAAAACTACCTCTGAAATGAACATGTGTTACCTAGAAATGAAAATTAAAATGATAGAAAATCGTGATGAGTAGCAAAGCATCGCTGTTTTTCGATGAAAGGCTATCTTCCAACTACCACTAGGAAACTAATGACAATTCAGCTTTATGAACTAATAATTTTCTGGAGCACAAGGCATGCGTTCACCAGCTGTCGCGTTTTCTCTATAGTAAAGTTATTGAGTACGCTTTAAGAGCTTAATCTTAAATGTTAAAAAAATTAAGATTTTAAAACTTAAAGTTTACGGTGACACTGTACATAACACGACTCAATGACATAAGGGTTACTGTTTATTGTACTGCTATAATAGCATAATCACAAATGTTAATAGCACCAGTTAAATACAAACATACACTAAAATAATTGAATTATAATTAATAGTGCAGGTTATCTGAATTAACACAAATTCAGGGGAACCCAGTAACACTGGGGAAACAACCACAATTCTGCTAATATTTGAAAACATCAAAACTGAGAAAGTAATAAATAGTTGTGAATAAGGAGTTTTGCTAATTACGTCATTTTTGAAGTCAACTACATTAAAAAACTTTTTTTCTGCTACCGTAGAACGGTTGCTAGGCAACAAAATGTAATAGGGCATCGGTGCTTGTAGTTGGTAATATAATCATATCAATAAAAATAAGTAAAATAAAACTTGCTAATATATAAATTTTAAAAATTTTTTACACTATCTGTTGAGAATCTATTGCTTCAATGGAACAAAAGTTTAAAAAAATTTTTTTTAGTACCTTATACTGGATAGATTTTAGGAAAAGTCAACAAATTTCGGGATAAATTTCCCATCATCCGCTCGAAAGTTATCTAAAAAAACGAAAGGGGGGTTGTTTTAACCTGTCCCCCTGATGTCCCTGATGTTGTTGAAAAAGTTAAACTTACAAAGCATTGGCTTAGCAAGCTTGTCCATTAAACTAAAGTTGTATGACTTCTAGCAGATGAAATACCATTCTTTGTCATTTAGGATTCTGTAATCTAGGCAAAGCTAACAAACAGACTCAATTTCTCGCAAAAAAGGGAAAAAAAGAAACACTAAGGCTTTGAGTATTGTTTTCCCAACCTTGAGAGTCATTGCAGATTCTTGATGATAGGTCGCTGACAACCGACAATATTTCGTCAATGACCTTGATCGTGTGAAGATATTTATCATTGGTAACAACTTGCTTCAGCTGTGAATGATCGGTTATATTACCAGCAGAAATGACAAATATTTTAGCGTCCTTTCCTTTCAACCTGCCAGATGCTGTTAGTAGTTGGGATGTTGAAGGGTCGGTGTGCTCCGTGACAAGCACAACAAACTGAAAAGCAAAGTAAATCGTATTTCACGTTAAACATATCTCAGGTCCTTTCATAATGACATTTCTAAGGCACCGTTTCTTCGCACTTTCGTTTTTATTACTCGTTACTTCCAAAGAGCTTCATTACTATGCGGAACACGGTTTAGTCTGTTTCATATGTTTTTCATACTATGGAAAATTTTCGGAGAGGTTTTTTAAAATTTGTAAACTGGATATTTTTAACTCAGTCGAATAAGCTTTCAATTATAGCTGCAACCTTCTTCCCCATAATACTTCCCTGGATAGATGAATTTACACAATTTGATTAGAGAATTTAAGAAACTACGTTGATACTAATTAGTTTCAATATTTCGTTTTTAACGAGTCGCTATTTGAACACAGTTTGAATACGAATTTCAAATAATTGAAAAAATTACAAGTTTTAATATAATTATTATTAGCCAAAATGGAGTTTATACTTAAAATATTTTTTTAAACTTCAAACTGCAGTTAAAATGCAACTGGAAGTCAAGGAATTCCTTCTCGTCCTCGGACGCCATTTTGTTTCCCTTGAAAAAGTAACAGTTGTCATAGTAACTCTATACACTGCTAAGCACAGTTTTTGACCAATCAAAGCGAAAATATAATTAAATACAAAGTAACAGATTCAATGGAAATGATAAATATAGATTATAAACAGAAAAGGTTATTGCTTCGAGAAGCTGCAAGTTTATAGATTTCATGCATATCATTTGGTAAAGGGCAACAATTGTCTCGGTTAACCTCTGTGCCTTGCTCCTGATTGGTAACTTGCCAACACCTCTCAGTCAGTATATACTTTGCTACTGATTACACTGCCGATGGCAACTTATAGCAAAGCATATGCTCAAGATAGTTACAAAATGCAGGCAAAAATAAAGTTGGTAACTTTTGCAGCATCTAAATATCTATTTATATCTATGTTAAATACTAAAATACCATAAAAAATAATCGTGGCAAAGAAGTTGAAATGCGTCGCTGTTTCAAAACAACTCTTGAATAAATACTTAAAAGTCCGGCATTGTAACACAAAAAAAAAAGAATCACCGAAGTTTAGGACGTTAGTCTTTCTTCGGAATAAAAGTGTAAGGACGACGAAAGACAAACGCTCAAAACGTTAGTTATCTTTCTTTTTTCCAACTTAAACATTTTATAAAACAAAAACTCTAAGCACTTCACTCGGTTTTAATTTGTGATTATGAAGCACCTGAGGAACACTAGTGTATCCTTTCTCCATTATCTCCAAAGCTTTCTCCAGGCCAGAACTTATCCTGTTACTTGGTTGGCCAAATACCAAACTGTCAACTGCCTTATTTAACTCTTCTTTGGTTGAACGTCCAGTCAAAGGAACCAAGACCTTGAAAGAAATGTGCAAAATCGAGGTTTTTAATTTATGTTATATTTATAAATTAGCCTCACTGAAACCTCAAAAAACGTATGCGCGTAGATACGCGACAAATATAAAACTGAAAAACAATTGTTTGAATTTCTGTGAGATCAAGATAACATGAGTGAGAAGTTTGATAAAGATAATGACAACAAGGTTTTAGATACATGCTTTCAAAGCATTTGATTAAGGAGCGAGTATTGTTCGAAACAATGAAATGCTTTGAGTTTATAGTTTCCATTCATATCGTTTCTTGGTACATAAATTTGATTCTACCAAAATTGTATTTCATCCATGATGCCATGGGCGAAAAGAATTCATTTGATACTGGTGCGGATCCAGGAGGCAGTTCGAGCAACTCAATATCCTATATCCGGGAGACTTCTTTTTAGTTATGTTTATTGTTGAATATGCCAGGCTCTGAAGAATGAAAATTTATTTCAATGTATCAAATACAATATCCCTTTACTTATGAGACAAATTTACATGAAATTGCAAAATCCGTAATTAAATACAATTAATAAAGCATACAGATGTGTAAAAATAATTTCCTTTCAGATTTTTTTATATTTTATGGTAGTACAACTCCTGAAAACGGTCCAGTATGCGCATCCCAGCGCAAAGAGGATTAAGTAATTTTACAACCCCTGCAACCTCTTGAATTCATCTCTGAACTTAATCGAGCTACCCTAGACAAATTCTTGGATGCACGTCAGTGATACATAGCCACAAGCTGTAAAAAATGTAAAAAATACCTTAGGAGAGGCGCTGTATTCCACAATTGCTACCCGGGTTCCATTAACCGGGCCAATCTTAAATTGGTCGATAAGTGATTTGATGAACATCTTCTTATCTAGCTCATGACCACCTCCCACTATAAACACGAGATCAACAACACTTCTACATACTGTAAAAATGCAAATAGAATGTGTTAGCATAAAGATATTTTTTAATAAAATCCTCAGAGTGTATAAAAAAGACCAAAGATTAAGACTATCTAAGCTCTTAAGGAATTAGTAATTTTAGAGTTTCGTTCAAAGAAAAAAAGATTTAATGACCAGTGCCCATCTGCTTAATATTCTTACTTAAAGAGTTTTGTGCCAAAATGTTCAAAAGATTTGAAAACCATATTGTAAAATGGTTTTATCGTAATGACAAATCCATTAGGTTGATAAGGTTCTTTGTAACCAAATTAAGTGAGCCAACAATACTAAACTCAAACGTTCTTAGGTATCAAATGCTTGGAGATTCTATTCCAAACTCAGAGTACTTGTGATCTCTTCTTTCTCTTTGCCTGCGATAGTTTTATCTTCAGAGTCGAAACGTCCACTTTCCGCTTTCGCTACGGCGATGATCAAACTTTTCCACCTTTATCTCCCACAAATTTACTCCGACGAAGGACTACAGCACGAAACCTTAGCTTTCACAATCAATCTATCACTATAGATTAAGACTAAGATTATAAATCTATCAAACTGTTTATATTGAAACGCCGACGAAGCATCCTATTTATGATATATATTTTTAAACCCAGAGTGGATTAATTAAACCTAGAGTTGATTAAACCTCAGTATTCTTCAGTTACCTTGTTTTAACTTAAAAAAAAAAAAAATTTCCAGTTTTCGGACTCCTGGATGTTGTACCTGAGCAAATTGCAGGTTTGGTAGCAGTAATTTCCATCTGCGATCGACAAACTTCGTTCTTCATGACACAGTTACTGGGATATGTTTTTCCGTTACTGCCACATATAGGTTGATATAACAGTGGACATTTGTCTTGACACACACAAGTTGCTGATCCGTTTGTGTTCATGATACACTTACTGTTGAAAAGACATTTGACGCCCAAACACGGATTGGACAAAGCTACAAGGTAAATAAGTATGTTATAGATTAAAATTTGTTACATATAAAGTACCGCTATAAATATTATTCATTGCCTACCCCAAGCGTTGCCACTATTTACTAGATGTGAAAGTCAAGGATTTGAACAATCAAATCCATGGCATTCTTTATCAAGTAAAACTTGAATACTTTACATATTTTTTTTTAAAAAAAAAAAGTTTAACAATACACATAGTATATTTACAAGCTTTATTATTAAGCTTTACTGAATTGGCAGAATCCTAACAGTGAAAAACAACCAATGGCAGATCGCTTTAGAAGAGAAGCTTCTGGACAAATATTAAGTTTTGCAGAATCGCATTTTAGTTTCAGAATGTTGTTAAATCAAAAATATTTTAACAAACATTAACCTATTTTTATTCTTTGTGAAAGTTAAGATTTTTCTTTGTCCATTCCAGGATTTTCAAGGACCGTGACCCAAATTCAAAAACTTTCCAGGACCTGGAATTTTTTCTCTGATTCAAGGACTTCTCAGGATTTTCGTGAAGGTCATTACGGGAATCAATCTCAGGGAGAAAACCTACGAACTGCGACCTAAATAAAAAAGAGCTTCTGGAATTAAAAAGGCAGAAAAATACCATAAAAACAATTAATAAGGAACTAGTAAAGTTTTACATTTGACTTCATATAAGCTCATACTTTTCAATATTTGGTGAATCACTCGTTTGCCCAGTCGATTAGGATCCTCAATCTTATTAGTCGTAATAATTATCTCCTTATTAGGTGCCACTAGTGCCAGGTCTCCAGGCTGAACCTCACTTCCGATCACCACTGGTATTAAATGAATGCCTTTCAATACAAGTTCCTCAGCTTTCGCAGTCAACTGCTCTTTACTTTCAGTAGTTTTTCTATCAATCATCAGAACTAATGCTTTTCTAGCACCTGGACGCCCTCCTTCTTGTTTACTAAACAGTTCTAATCCCTTGGCCAAGGCATTGTTAAGGTTTGGAGTTCCACTTGTAGAAGGTAAAGAATGAAGAATTCCTTTAAGAGACTTCTCAAGCGCATCGTTACTTTTAAACTTCAGGTGAATAACAGCTGTATCATCGAATGTAATAACTGCATAGCGAACTTTCTTTACACCATACTCATCAAGAATCGATTGAATGGTTTCTTTCATCAGTACAAAATTATCTGCTGCTTCAGTCGCAGTGGCGCTGATGACGAAGCCAAGATCGAGTAAAGGTACCAGCAAAGTATCTTTCAAAAGAAAAAGAATGATCTTTATTTAACTATTTTTTTAAAAAAAATTGTTTTAGCTAAAATTACTAGTTCATAGGCCCATGGAGCCCTTACTTATCTCTGGTTTCTGCAGTGTTAAGCATATTAGAGTCTTTGACTCCCCCTGGACAGGACACTAGTGCATAGTACATTGGAATCTTGCAATGACAGAAAACGTGTTTTAGAGTCAAATTGTAAAACAGCAAAAACTAAATATTTCATCTGCTCTCTTCCGCTTAACAGCCAAAAGCTCTCATCCGCTCGATAGATTGAAATAGTTTGCATGTAGTTAATTCAATTAGACAATAAATAACTTTATTAACTTAAATGAAATAAAAGTATTATACAATACAGTAATAAAGATTGTCCTTTTGTACTATGGCGATGAATAGTTTTTCACATTATATACGTTATTATTAAAATTTACTGACCACTGGTAGCTTTCATCATAATTTTATCCCCAATCTTCTCTGGATTATCAGTCAGGTTTGTTTTAATAACCGCTTCTCCAGGAATCTCCTTTTCTAGCTCCATCACTGGTACTGGGCCGAGAGCTACTGGTATTATGATGATACCACTTGCAATCAGGTTACTTGCTGACATTTTGATGGCTTCCTTATTAGTCCCAGTACTTCCATCAGTTATTATTATCAACACTTTTCGGGCCTCTTCTCTGGCTTGCTGAGAGTTAAAAAATTCTTGTGCCTTGAGTAACGCTTTATCCAATGCAGGCTGACCAGGCCTTGGTGGCAGAAGCGTAATAAACCTTTTTAGAGCGGCGGTATCGGAAAAGGCGTCTGTGAAACTAAACTGAAAGATATTGTAGAATAGATTAACAGGTAAATACTTATAGGTAAACAGATAGATAGTAAGGTAGTGAAATATACAGAGAGAGCGAGAGAGACAGAGAGACAGACAGAGACAGAGACAGAGAGACAGACAGAGAAAGACAGACAGAGAGAGACACAGACAGAGCAGTGAGATAGGTATAGATGGACAGACGGACGGATAGATAGATAAATAGGCAAAGAACATACACAAATAGATAAATGGATGGATGATTAGATGCATGGTATAACAAGCTTTATTGGCATGACCTCATGTACATGTATTGCTAAAGTACTTACAATCAGAACAGGAACATATTTTAAAATGAATTAGTTATGGATTGATAGATGGATAGATAGATAGGGAGGTAAAAGGGAGGTAAAATCTAGAGAGCATGATGTCGACTTGGGATCAATAAAACATAACATTGGATACAGTACCATTCGTGCTGTATCTCCGTATATTATCAGTCCATAGTTCACCCTCTTCCTACCATAATTATCAATTATGGCCAAAACAATGTCTTTGATTTTCTCGAAATTCCCCTCTCCATTTGGAGCGGCGTTAACAGCAAAGACAAGATCCAACAATGGAACTTTTAGAGTTTCTGGAGAAAAAGAACCGAATCAGCCATCAATCATTCATTACTGAATAATAATAATAATAATAATAATAATAATAATAATAATGTGACAGCGTGATGCTGTTAGTGAGTTCATGTGTGTCAGTCATTACTTGAGTGTGTAACTGCGCGATGCGGTTGCAGTCTAGACCCAAAAAACTGACTCATGTTCACCATAGAGTTCCAGTAGCTCAGTGGTTAGAGCATCCGACTAGAACTCGGAGGGTAGTGGGTTCAAATCCCATCTGGGGCTCGGATTTTTTCCGAGTTTCTCCTGATCTTTACGTCATGTATTTAATAATAATAATAATAATAATAATAATAATAATAATGGAAACTTTATTTTCATTATTCTTTATGGCTTTTTACAATTCTGAATCTCGCTAATCAAAGGAAATTTACAACTGGCTACTTGAATCAATTATAAAGAAACTGGGGGGAAAAAAATTACTC